>JARFOD010139247.1:0-13223 GCA_031763545.1 Mopalia muscosa
CGTTAAACACCAATCAAACAAACAAACAAATCGGTTGATCGTAAGAGGCGAGAAAAGAGGCTGCTTTCTGTTGCCCTGGTGTTCTCAGAGCTAAAGGGTAAGGGAAGCCAATTTGCTTGCGATGTTCCGTATTAGTGTCCGTCGTCATATAAGTGAAATACTCTTGAGTACGACGTTAAACACCAATCAAACAAACAAACAAATCGGTTGATCGTAAGAGGCGAGAAAAGAGGCTGCTTTCTGTTGCCCTAGTGTTCTCAGAGCTAAAGGGTAAGGGAAGCAGATTTGCTTGTGATGTTCCGTATTAGTGTCCGTCGTCATATAAGTGAAATACCCTTGAGTACGACGTTAAACACCAATCAAACAAAACATCGACAGATTCAGACAAAAGCGTACAATACACATTAAACCAGTATTCGCCAAAAGAGCGGTGCTCAAATTCCAATAAGGTATTTGCCAATTGCTGACCTCTGTCACGCTGACACTAAAGTTGGCGCTATGATTTGCGCCATAAACTGCTGTGGCTCCATCTGAACTGTCAAAAATTAAAGGGAGGAAACGTTTGCGGAATGATCAATGTTGTGGCAGCCCTGGAGGCAATAAATCAAAACGTTACACTAACCATTGTCTAGAAGCTAGACACTGTAACAAATATCCGTAGATCAAAGGATGCAAGAAACTCACCGGTAATACATGTCTTTTTTTACGTCTCTCTTTAAGCACCAGTTTCTTTGGCTGGATATTTAGCTGAGGCTATTTATAACTTTTCAATCAATGTTCACGTCATCTTGTTTTGAACCAGATATTCGAAACGCTGAACAGATTATATGGTAGCCTTTGAGGGATATAAAGTCGCACACAAGTGATTTGGGTGGATTATCTTGCAACATTTCATTCATACCGGTCAAATATGTGTTTTTTACTGTAAATTCACACATAACCAAGACAAAATCACAAAAAAGTAATGTGACATGAAACATATTCATAGGGGGTTCAATACAAACAATCATATGATTCTAAAATACTAGTTACAATAAAATCCAGTCGATAAAGGTATACAATGGAACAAAAACAAAATGCTTTCAACTATAAAAAAAATTGAAAATCATCGAAGCCATTAATTTTGTCATAATCCATTTTTATTAAATAATCATAAACTGTATCATAAAGCTCAATTAAATAGAGAATGTTACTATGGAAGCCGGATGCGACCACTTGTGCTTTCGTAGTTTTCTCTATCAAAAACAAGGACAAACGGCAAAACCACGAAACAACGAAGCGAAACTGCGAGATTAGAAAAGTCGAAACCACGAAATTGCAAGGCAAAACTGCGAAAGTGTGCCAGGAAGCCGCGAAAATACAGGGCAAAACTGCAAGACTACTTTCGATCGATGTTTCTACTTTCGCAGTTTTGTCTCCGTATTTGCCAATATTACTTCAAACATGTCAATAGGTTTATTATTGCTGAAGTTATCTGGTATACCTAAAATACCTTGAACATGTTGAAATCCAGAACAATTACAAACCTGATCATAAATTTCACTGCCAGATTTTGTATGCTCTTTTATTCTAGTTATTAAATTTCTGTCGGTCTTACCGATATGATCACAATGACAATCAGGGCAACTAAATTTATAAACAACAGAGTTGTGATACTGTTTAAGAATTGGGTGTTTAGTGTTTGTGAAGAAATATATTTCAGTTTTTTGCCAATGTACTCATATAATAATCATAGCTGTATTAATAAAACGTTTTAATTTATTTGTACATTCTTTGCTAGAATTTCGCCATGTTTTCCAATATAAGGTACTGTCATCCAAATTTTAGGAATATCGTTCTTGTTAGGTTTTATATGCAGGCCAAATATTTTCAGTAAATTGTTGATTCGCTGTTGATTTATAATATCCGTTTTACGAGAGAAAATCCTTAATTATTAACAATTCAATTTTGAATACATTAAGAGTCAGAACATATCTTAAAGGCTCTAAAGTCTAAATATCTCACCCATGCTATATCTCAAACGCCAAAGTTCAAAACTTTCAAAATGTCCGACTGCCAGGGTGAGTTATAGAGCTGCTCAGGCGCAGCTTAAAACAAGTAGAGTCTTACATAAGAATCGGTCGTTCTCCAGTAAGTTCCATCATTGGCCTGTATTCTTTGTCCGTGATATGACGGCTGTATTGATCTTGGGTTTCGTCTCTCGGCGGAAATCCAAACTTTCATTACTTTATTGGATTACGTCTGGATAAAGAAGATGCGCACGAATTAGCCAGTGTCGTGATTTTATTCTTCAAACTGTTATTGAGTCGGCCCATAATATCATTTCCAGTAAATTAACCTTGTGAAAATCGTGCTACGGTGATTTTTATAAACTAAATAAACTACAATCTGGAAAGTTGGTGTCCTGAACTCTTCCGAGCAGCATTTAAATTGTAAACATGATTATTTTGTCATCTGACTTGTTTTCTCCACTTTCCAATGCGAATTATCTAGATTTCACCACACACAAGCATTGAGATTTTTCATGCAAAACTCTTCAAACTCTGGTTAAAATGATTATGTCCAAAATGGTTGAAATTTGAATAATTTTTGTGTCTTTTAGAAAGTGAAGTTTAACAGTATTTTCGTTATTTGGATAACACTTTCTTAGTTTGAACAGATTCTAGTTCAGAAAATTTTGAAGGTTGAAACCCGTTCGGGAATCGAACCCACGACCCTCACAGTTAGGCACCGAATCGCCAGCAGTAAATGCCGGCCTACTAGACCACTCAGCCACCCGGCCTTCTACAAAGTAGAAGGTTAGTCAGCTGGAGTCTAGATAGCGGACATTCACTACCCGTCTGATAGGAGAGTGACACAGCTCCCAAAGCTGTAAGCAATGAATAATTTTTGTGTCTTTTAGAAAGTGAAGTTTAACAGTATTTTCGTTATTTTGGGATAACACTTTCTTAGTTTGAACAGATTCTAGTTCAGAAAATTTTGTAGGTTGAAACCCGTCCGGGAATCATATTAATATTCGTCATAGTGACGTATGCTTTTGATCGGATCTGGCAAGGAGTTCCAGTCTCTAACGGTAGCTGGGAAAAACAATTTAAAGAATGAGGCTGTGGGACCAGCATATGAAGTAAAGTAAGCTAAGAACGAGTTGGATATGGATTTATTTGACCTACAAGACTAGGCAGTTTACCTTTTAAGTTTGGACTAATGTCGTGGTGGACTATTTTATAAAACTGACACAGTCTGTGAAGACGACGACGCTGATGTAATGCAATAAAGCCAGAGTCTTCGAGATGTTTGTGTGAATTCGATAAAGGAATCGATTCGTCACAAAAAGTCGGTGAGATATTTAAAGGTTGTTTCTTTATGGAAATTAGCATAGCTTTAGTCTTAGCAGCGTTGAATGAAACAATTCATTGCTTTGACCAGGTTTCAATCCATAATAGATCATTTGCGAGGGATTCAACTATGATGTTATGTGATGCATTGTACGCAGTTATATATAGACAAGTGTCATCTGCAAACAACCGTACATTATTAAGTAACTCGCTCGGTGAATCATTGATATAAATTAAAAAGAGGAGACGCCCCAGGACAGAGCCCTGAGGCACACCCGCCATAGACTAAGACGCTTAAAACAACCCTCTGTTGTATTTTAGAAAGATAACTTTCGAACCAGTCCAGTAGTTTGCCATCTATATCATAGAAATGTAACTTGGCAAGGAGACCCCGATGCCAAACCCATCAAAAGCTTTCGAAATGTCAAAAAAAAATCCTGAACACCTCCTTCCCCTGATTAAGCGCCCGGACTATATCAAAATATAAATCCAAGAGTTGATCAGAAGTTGAGATGTTGTGTAGAAATCCGTACTGATACGAGGTTTATACTTCACCACGCAAAAAAGTAAACACCCGCTTGAAAACGACTCTCTCGAAAATTTTGCTAACACAACTAAGGGGATATTGGCCGGTAATTACTGCTCAAGGATTGATCATCTTTTTTAAAAACAGATGTGACAGATGTTTTATGCATTAATTCATTAATTTAACGATGTCGTTTTCCAACAGTAATTGGAATTATCACAAATATAGAAAGGGGATGAAGTGTTTTGCTCTGCTGGAAAAGTAATCTCCCAACTGTACTAAATTAAGACAATAATTGCTTCCCTCCAAATAAACTCTCCTTAGCCAGAAAGCTGACCACATTGGAGATGAAGTTTTGCTTAACATTTGCGAATAAGGCGACGCATAGGGAAAGTGAAGTTTGTCAGCGTGAGTTATGCACAGAGTTTTTGTTGTGTTGGGATCGCATTTTATTAGTTTGAACAGATTCTGTTGCTTTTGTTCTTTTTTTTTTTAAGAGGGTGGGGGTGTAGGGGGAGACTGGGAAGAGCTGAGTGGTCTAGGTGGACGACAGTTGCTGTTGGCGATTCAGTGCCTGTGCATAACTCTAAGGGTTGTGGGTTCGATTCCCGGACGTTTTTCAACTAGCGAAAAGAACTTTCTGAAATATAATCTGTTCCAACTAAGAAATTTGTTCGAAAAGGACGAACAAACTGTTAATATTCCCGTTCTAAATGACATGCAAATCATTCACTAATTAATGTAAAGGTGAAAATTAAACATAAACAAAGCAGTTTCGTTCATTTCATACATACTTCAAAGTTGCTAGACTTTTCAAAGTGTGTATACCGGTCCATTTTTTTCTCTCAGGAATTTCGATGGCGTCCATACGTTGATGACAAAATGATTGATCTGTTGAATGAGTGGGTAAATGGAACAAAACCCAGGCCTACCCACATTTTTGTTGGAGCCGGAGTGGTGAGTGTATTTTTTATTGGGTCTTTTTATCTGATTTTAAAAAAACTGACATGTTGAACAAAGCAGCATTTTCTCTGCATATCAGATGATAAGATCTAGTTCAGAGCGTGTCATTCGTTTTTCTTGACTTCCGGGTACACCGGGTGCCTTTAACTAAATTTCTGTGGTGTGTTTAAAACAGTTAATTTCAGAATGGTGTGTTGTTTTGATTTTGCCTACAGTAATATATATATATAGGTCAAAACTGTTCTATCGTCATATAGGTAGCTCTTACTAGGATTTTGTTATAAAAAGAAGGGAACAAATATTTTACCAAAATTTGCTTAGATCATGTGAAAATTGTGATTTGGCAGTTCATGAGTGATACTGTGAAAACCCTTTGTATTTGAAATAAACGTTCTGATTAAAATTGAATTTCGACCCAATATTAAATATTCCATAATCCAAGGTGCACTACTGGCTTCATTATCATTCATTCTCGGCAAAACATCCCGTGACGTTTAAGATAACACATTGGCTGACTGCCTGTACATGACAAATATAACGCAAGAAGGTATTAGAAAATCCTGCACCTATACTCTGCGACTATTGAGTTTTTATTCAAATTCGGGAGCCTGTTTTAGCCACTCTCCAGACTGACTATCCATCCTTGAGTATACAAAGCCCAACAAGCAAAAAACCATTTTATAAGATTATGAGCAGTGTATTGAGGTTAAAACCAGATCTAAATAATTCAGCATGTATGTTTTGGTGTTTAAATTATTCTGTTTCCGATTGTAGTGGCGGATACGAGAAAGTAATGCTGATACCAAAGAAGAGGTTAATTATGAAAGTAAGTGTATACTCTACTATATATTCTTGGACTACGAATCTCGGCAGAGACAAGCATAATTTTCTTTCTCTACATAAAAAATTGTAATATTTTATTTTCTAGGGCCAACGTGAGATTACTCAATTTCAGCAACCATTACAAGGGTACTACTATGGAGCTAGTTTCAAGAGTTGAGGCTTTCAATCTCATAAATATACGTCAACGTCACGGATTTGTTTTTCAAATGGATATCAAACACATTTCAACAATATAAACGCTATTTTTAATGCTATTTGTCATTTAGTTAAAATATGGCTCCGCAAAAAGATGACGTCCAAAGAATGCAAAACCATGTCGACCTTTGTTTGAAACTTTCCTCCATGCTCATGCCGTCGTCAACTGAGGACACAATCGTATTCTCGCGAGAGTGTCTATGGGGGACAAGACTAAGACAACTCTCGTAGGCTATGCTAGGCCATCGCGCATTTATTTCCGCCAATATTTGGGGCGACCTATGCCACAGCCCAGCAAATAAAAGTAATGCAAAACAAGATGTCCTGGCTGTATCTTAAGCGTTAATGTCTCTACGTAGGAAGTAGAATTGATTTTATTTTAGAATGCTGAGGAGAGAAATTGACAGGGGTCCTGTTAAAATGTCTCCATAATAACGCAAATACTGGTGTTTAACTTGAAATCCTATCCATAATGGGGCTTTTATCGTTTCATACGTGCTTAAGTTGGCTCCATTTTGCATTTTGGATTATTCTTGTGCCCTTCCGCCTGACTTCCGGGTACTTCATTCAAGCCCTGTCGTTAAATTTGAATACCGATCATTAATAACCGTTATCTGTGATGCTGTTGGTAGTAGCTGTAGGACTGGAAGTAAAATTAAGCAGCTTTATAACTTTCCGTTTATGCTAAAAGTAGAAAGAATGTAGGAGGTGTACCCGAAAGTGGAGTAAATCACGTGAAAATACAGCAAATCACACGACCTGACTGACGGTCCCGAAAAAATTGCAAAAATATTTAAAGACTTTGGTGTATCCGAAAAGAATTGGAATTTTGGTTTTACTAGTATTAACTAGTTTTGTTTTATTGCAGATGTTTTACAAAAGACTTTGAAGTATTTACTAGATCTCAAACGGGAAAGTTACGTCACGTGGTTACCTCAAGGTGAGTTTTATTTTATGTCAATAATCAATTCTAAGATCGTCTGACATCGTGACTTTCTTTGCATATCTATGTTTTTTTAATCTCAATTCCTTGGAACTACACGCCATTTTCCATTTCGGGTTATGCTTGGTGAAAATAAGAACACCGTTTTGGAGAACTCGTGCAGTGAGATCACTTAGAGAATTAAAAAAAATAACCAATATGGCGGGGTTTAAAAAAAATAGATATAATTATAATATCCTTAGTTATACGACTATGGCAAAATGCAAGCTGCAACTAATTCTCTAATCAAATATCGCTGGTAGTTGGGAGGACGATTCCTGTAGCACTTGTGCTCTCCAAGCTTACATGAAGCCGTTCTGTTTGTTCTGTCTGCATTTGTCCTGTCTTGTCAATGTTTGTTCATAGTGATGTGGAAGGGAGTTTCATTCGCCAGTTATAGACTGGCACGCCGTCGTGTGAGTGAAATAACCCTAAGTACGGCGTTAGATTTTTGTAAATCTAGAATGTGATAGAACCCACAGCAGTTATACTGACGAACTATAGGTATAAATATCAAGTATACTTGGTGAATAAATTTGAACTGAATTCAGTTGTCTTGTGATTGTCCCATCTCCTCTTTGTTTGTTGCTAGTGGCGTAGAGGGTTGTATATTTCCTCCATTGAGCTGATATGCCGCCATACGAGTGAAATAACCTTAATTACGGCGATATTGCCCAACCCAATATAGAAAAAGCCTACCTGCATAACGCCATTCTCTATTGAAGCACTTCGTACTAATTTCTGTTGTTGTTGTTCTTGTTTTTTTCCCCTTAAGATCCGGTAGACGAAAGAATACAGGACAAACTGCGTAATATGGTTGTAAACTCCGTTATCAAAAAGTATAACACGATAGCAAAGCGAGTTTTGTAAGTTATCCCTATTATAACATCGACTATCTAACTATATAACATCGTACAATTCTGTCCAATAGTGAGCAAGTGCACGATCGGGTTTTCGCGCATTTTTTCGCTTTACTTGGCATGTACAGGCAATCAGCCAACATGTTATTTTAATAGTCACGTGATGTTTTACCTAGAATAAATGGCAATAAATCTTGATGCTAATGATCTAACATGTATCGATGGGTCGTTATTAGAAGAGTGGCGGTATCTACTGTGATTGTTTGATTGGTGTTTCACTTCATACTGAAACATTCATACATAATTCACACTAGCCGGTGTCACACCAAAACATAATCGGGTTCGTTGTAAACCTTAGCTGTGAGAGGACCGAGACGAATGAGAGGTCATAGATGTGACAAGTTTTTTTTTTCTGTTGGAAAATATATTCTTTTAATGTTATTTAAGTAAAGAGAGTATAAACTTTACAGCATATAAGTATTTCCTTCACGCATAAAAGTGATATTTCACTGGCGTAAAATAACACTTTTTTGTTCTTCACTTAGAATTGATCTGCGTCACAGCCCTTCGTTTTTCTATATGACGTTACATATGACCGTGTTTCAGTTCACCACGCAACACAAAAATCGAGTCATTTGACTCGTTTGTTTCGAATAACGTCCTTCTATATTCAATGTGATCTTTAGCGTCATTCTGTGACGGTCATACTTGGCTTGGAACTGTTCTAGAAAATTTGATTAAGCAGCCATATAATTTAGGAATTTACTGTTGATATGAAATATAAAAAGAATATTACAGTGTAGTTTGAATACCAGAATATTGCTTTCGTGAAGGGTTGAAAGGATAACCCACTCGACGCTTAGCGTCTTGTTTAGTTATTGTATAGTTTGTTATGGTATTCAATTTTCACTGTTTAGTACATATATCTAAGTCAGGTTTCTGTTCGCAGGGAATATAACGGAATACCAATATTGTGGTCAGCGTATTTAACAGCCCAGCAGCTACCTGAGCATTACCGGAACAGGGTTCATCTCTTCTATATTGTTGATAAATACGTAAGTCAAACTTATTTGTAATTAAAAATAATTTGAGCAAATGTTATTTTGAAATTAAAAAAATATTTCTTGTAAGTAAATAGTTTTATATTATACTATTAACAAATTTATGTACAAAAACTATATTTTTTAAAGTCACATTTAAAACGATTTACCTAAAATTTAATAGTCTACAATATGTGTCAATTCTGATTAAACTTTTGGTAGATCAGGAATTGTATCCGCCTTCATTCAAACATTTATTTTATATATTTTTAGAAATAATTTTATGGAAAAATTTGTTAAAATCTATAAATTGCTGCAAGTCGAGTTCATTTTTATTGGTTTATTTTTCCGAATGAAGAAACTAAAACTTCAAATGAAAAATGTTATATAACAGAATAGCCATTAATCTAAATTTTAAAAAAGGGTTTATCGCTTATCCAACCTTGGGGAATTGTAATACAGCACGAAAAAAATATAGGATGAACTGTAATGCCCAAGCTGTGTTCTTTTGACTTGGGCAAATTTGACGTTTCTGCTACCAATAGTTTTATGAAATAAACAAGTTTCTATGAAGAATCTACCAATATTTAATGTGTCTGATATTTTGCCACAGACTGATAGTTAGTTAGAAATAATTGTCAGATTATATGGATTTCATGCGCTAGTTTATTTATAACAGAACAGTTCAATGCCCATTCCACATACGCTGGTACCCGCACAGGGCAAGACGATAAACTTGTTGTAAGTACATTGGTTACCGGAGCTAGTCGATGACAACACCCAATGGAAGTTACACTTTCTAATGGCTTCCGGTTTTGATTGTTCACTTGGCAACTGCTGATTGGATATTGTCGTTTCAGTGGCTGCCTTTTCAACTAGCGGATTGTCCTGCCTAGGGTATCAGTGGAAGGTCCAGTAATTTCTTTCAAATTTATATTTTCAGAAAACAAGGTTTATTTTGAACTGGCAATGCAGCGTGCGTGGTGAACTGGATGTATGTCAAAACACTTGTAAAGAACAATCTATCCAAAGTCATTGACTCACTATCTAGATGAGGCTGCATTGTATAATTGAATTCTTCATCTATTAACTCGAAAGAGCCATAGACTCCATTGTCTTTCACTGTTTATGTTTATTGAAAATCAGCATGGCTGGTATGCCAAGCTGTTTTATCACTGATACCTTTATTTAACATTTGTTGACCATTTTTTCAGATATGATGAATTATTTCTGCAATAGACTGTACAAAACGAAAATAAAACTATATTTACAAACCTTAATCTTTTGTTATTAATAATTTAACAATCATGTATGTCTAAATTATTTAAGCTACAAAAAATCCCCTTATTTTCTCTTTCTTGTAATTATTTTTATCGTTATTTTATTTTTTGTCACTGTTTACAAACTGGCAGTATAGAATATCGGTGGCTGTTTGTTATGCGAGAGGAGTGTCATTTTGTACGGCACTTTAGGGCTCTAGCCAATAAGAAAGTCAATCTGACTACTTCTGAGTGACGTCACAGGAAAATGCTGACAGTCGAATACACAGATCAGATGCATAAGAAGAGGAATAAACCGAGATAATTTGTGCTTTTTTCAGATTTGTCTTGTTGCTTCAATTGGTGAATAATTTTATATATTTGGAATGTCTCGATGTAGACAGAGTGTGTGTGTGTGAATCTTCACAAGCCAAGAGTTTTATTTGGAGCTACTCTGCATTACAACCCTTGTCGAATTATTCGCATATAATCGGACTCGGCTTCCAAGCGATTGATTGGATGCGTGGAAACTTCTACGAAACCAATCAGATGTTGTGGTACAAGATGACAAGTAAAATGTGGACGGAGTGTTGCCGAGAAAAAGAAATGTTAGGGGTAGTCAATCAACTCAATGAGCGTATTGCATATGCACCTACCCCTATAGACACCGACTGTTCATATATACGCCAAAAGTGCTTTAAAAAGTAAACATATTGTCAAAACTAGAGTACAACATTCGCTATATGCTATCAGCACTTTAAAGGGGAGCACCTGTTAGGCTGTTCGGTTTTTGGCTTGTTATGGTCATTTGTGGTAATGGATAAAGCTAATTGTGTTCAATTATAACAAACAGTTAGGTTTTAATTAATTGAAATCACGCATTAAGATTTTCCAGCCAAGAACTGTGACATAGCTTTATGGGGTTTATACAATGACTTTTCCCCATACGCATACCTCATCAGGCTGCTGACCAATCAAGTGCGTTAGATTTTTCTCCATTTAAAATATATTTTTATCGCTAAATAAAATTTTTAAAAAAACAGAAACAACATTTCATTTGATTGAAACATGTTTTTAAGACATTCTCCATCAGAAAAAAATAAGTTTTTATTAATGCTTGTGGACATTTAAGGGGTAGGTGCAATTCTATTTATATAAGATTAATCTGCCAAGGGGTGTAATGCAGAGAAGTTCGGAATAAAACTCTCGGCTAAAGAAAATGGTGTGCGTGTGTCTACATGATGATTTGTGGCTGAAGGCTGTGGTAGCTGGATCAGATTGGAAAGAAAGAACAATGTAGAGCATTTTCTTCGTCTTTTTAGCAGTAAAAACTTTGGCTGTTTATCAATTTAAAATCTATAGTGGCAATGTCAGCCCGATTTAAGCGGTGTTCGGAAATTTGATGTAAAGTTGGAAATTATTTTAATAAAAAAAAGGTACATTTTTCAGCATTTATATCATTATTTTATTTTTGTAACTATTGAAATTGTTTACGTCTTAAATAAAATTTACGTGATTATAACTACTAAATATCCATTGTTGTATAATACTGGAACAGCGATGTAGATCAATTAAAATTGATGAATTATCTGATGTTCTAGATAAACGCACAGAGTTTCCTAATCTTGATTTGTGTTATGGGTAACCTACAGACATCTCGAGAGAAGGTAATGACCATTAATATGGTGTATAAAGTATTGTTAAAAAAGTAACAAACACGATATTAGGCATTGGTTAAGATTAAATCAGCCTACAAATTAGTCTATCAGAGCTATAAAGAATAACCAATGAATGTCTGTTAAAGACGATGAGTGGCAACCTGTCGTATTATATATGATACCAATGATTTTGACTAAAAGTGAATTTTTCACTTTCACTTCACTAATCAACGTATCAATCGAAGCATATTCAGTTCAGGAAGCGCACTCGCTACCACTGAGCCACGGCCGCGGCCTCATTTTTTTAAGATTCAAGTATAAAATTGATATAGCTTGATTAGATATTTAGAGAGCATAGTTGAACACAATAAAAATGATGCCTGTTTTACCTATAAGCATTTTATTGCAGCCCGGAGTATCCCTTTAAGTTCGCAGCGTCATGTTTCTGATCATGAGCGCAACAGACACACCTTTTGTCAGCAGATAAAAACAAAAGATGTGTATATATAAACAGACGGTGGTCAGTGTAGCTGGTTTTCTCGAGGATTGGTAAAACAGACTGAAATTATCTAGAAGATATTTATTGGATGTTAACTTATAGACCCCGTTCTGCTAATCCTCAAGAAACTTGCATGCTTTAATCAGCGGATATAGAGAAATGATTCCATTATATCCAATACTTAGTGAGAGTAAATAATGTTTGTATAGTATAACTGTTTCATATCAACTTACCCCTTCTCCCACATGAAACAGATCAATTCCAAATATATGTAGAATGTATATGATTTTTATTTGTTTTACTATTGCTATGCAACCTGACTGCATATTAGTTCATAATTTTTTATTAGCGTTTCTATAAAACAAAAGAGTATCATTTGGGATGAGATGTATACGGGAAGGGGGATAACTCAGCAGCCATCTTCCATCCTGGACGGATTATCAAATGATAAACGGAAATGGAATTCTACAACCAATGACGTAGAAATAACTCTTTGGTAATTGACAATATCGTCTCTCCGTGAAGCCATAATAGAATATATATCATTTGTACAGACACAAACCATGGGTTAAACAAAAGCTTGGATTGAAAGATTATCCTCGCCAAAACAACGGCAGAGAGAAATTCATGTTTCTTTATTATTGGGAACGAACGAAAAGTATAAACGTTCAGAAAATTGTCATGCAATAGCAGCCAATTGTTATGTAAAATTTTTGGAAAGCGACACAGTTCCGTGGATTGGGACATTAAATTTCGAGGAAAGTCTAAAAATAACTTTTCAGAATTAATTTTGTCTTCAATACTTTTGGGGGGCAAGTGTTTGTTGATATGAGGTCGATGTTCAGGACTTACATTACATGTACGACCCTCTCCATAATAAGATGATTTACCAAATCTGATTGGATTTCAATAAATTTCACTTCAATGTTCTTGGGTTCAACATCTACCAGGATGTTATCATTCTTAAGATCGTTTATCAACCCCCTTAGTAGTATAGTAAGAGCAGCTGAGGTCGTATTTATTAGTACATAATAAGGAACGTTTGTGCGTTACCATGTAGTAA
>JARFOD010139258.1:0-13220 GCA_031763545.1 Mopalia muscosa
AAAATGGAAATTGATGTATTGTATTACACACAAAAAGTTTTACTTATTTATAGAATATGGTTTTTGGGTGGTCTTCTCCTTTAAATACTTTCATTTTCCCAATTTTTTTTTATTTATTCAAAGCAGTTAACAAAAGAGTTAACATTTAGACATATATGATTTCCACAAGGAGCGAATCCACTCCAGTTGTTTGTTAGCAGTTCACTTTATGAACACATTAAAGTACACATAGAAGGTCTATTATAGGTTTTGGTTTGCGAGAAGATAGACACGTTGGGGCCCCCCATACAAGGATATTGCCAAAATTCTTTCAGGTTTTTCTGTATTGCATTGGTCGTTCATCTTATAAGCATTCTAATGCGTGTTTCAATATAATTAAGTATTTTGGAAGTTTGGCTATCAAACACTCTGAATGTGTATACATGTAACACAATTTTACAATACTATAACAACACATGTCATGTCGTTATTTTTGACAACACCCTCCAAAGGTGAGAATGGTAATGTAAACTGCAATTTACATTCTCACCTCCTCAGAGGTGAGGTTTGGTCAAACGTGCATAACACCATGAACATGTGACGACTTGTTTTAATTTCAGTTAACAACTAAACAAATTCAACTTGTATCAAATTATCAAACATAATCTAGATTTGTTTACGGCACTCACTTGTTGTGTTTGTCCTCTTCCCCTACCCCCCACTAAGGCGATTCCCAGATAAGGGTGACAATCAAGGCCAAACAGGGGGACTCATCTGTCCTGTTCATTGCGAGGAAAGCAGGCAAGCAGCAACAGTGATTAATTATAGCTTACGGTCAGGATAAATACAGGCAGGTGCCAGAGCGTATCGCTTCTGATGTACTCGTCTTTATGTTGATATTGTGATAATTACACTAATTGACAATATCAGATTAGTTGGAGATCACTTAACCGCTTATACTTATGGGTTAGAAGTAAAGAGGAATAATTAAAGGCGGAATGGTATTGACCAGTGGTGGAAACTGCTGACTTATGTGTTTCCTTCAATAAATGTAACGTACAGAATAGTAACCTAGTAGGCCTACCTTTAGTTATCCTACTTGATGCTTCCAACCTTTAAAAATAGCAGAACGATGCACTGATTCAGCATTTGTTCGTACACTATATAAAACATGCATAACCTTACTATATTAGTATATTACATAGCTTTGACTAACCCAGTACCTTCAAGTATCACAGAGCCGTGAGCATTCAACTAACCAAGTGAATAAACTAGACCTCAAGTTTTCAAGTGTATTTAACTCACCTCGTTTTTTAATTTATCCTGATGGTTACAAATATTCTGAGCATTCCACTTATAGTTGGTGCCGGGTATACGCCTATATCACTAAATATAACAGCATAGCCTGTGTTTGTCCTCTGATCAGTCGGCGTCTAATGGTCTACTTAGTTGGGCGAATTTTTTGTGTGTACCGATTACTGAAACACCTTTAACAAGTTCACATATCAATCACAAAAGTATAATGTCAGTTTTATGAATGTCAGAAAGTTTCTTAAATGGCTCCTGTAATTACTCTAAAGGTATTTCTTAAACGGCTCCTGTAATTACTCTGAAGGTATTTCTTAATTGGCTCCTGTAATTACTCTGAATGTATTTATTAAATGGCTCCTGTGACTACTTAAAAGGTATTTCTTAAATGGATCCTGTAATTACTCTAAAGGTATTTCTTAAACGGCACCTGTAATTACTCTTAAGGTATTTCTTAAATGGCTCCTGTAATTACTCTGAAGAAATTATTTTGTCAAAGGAATTGACTACACGACATTCAGTAAAGGTGAATCGAAGTCCCCGGAACAAGTTCACGCAGTAGCCAGCAAGGTCAAATGCCAAGGCCATGCATACCCAATAGAACAATTCTCAGTGGCCGGTTCTAAATGATGGCTGGTAAATCCCCATTACGTTCATTTTTGACATAAATATCAGGTGCCAAGACATATAGATTTAAAACATTTACGTTCAAATGTTCCGAATTCACTGATGTCAATAGACAAATTTGAGATGAAATGTTATTCTATTTCCTTATTGTTTGCAGGTGTGATTGGAGTTATTGGGAATTTCTTGACCTTTGTAGTATTTATGTACAAAAATCCAGTGAAGTCTCCGCGAAACCTGGTGTTTGCTAATCTGGCTTTGGCGAACACATTGGTTGTAGCTCCTTTCGCTCTACCGGGCACTTCAAGTTTTGTTGGACGGTAAGTTGGACGAATGTATAAACTTTTATACTGTTCTAATAATGGATCTTGTCTTCATACACTATTATATAACTGTATTTTATTTATAAGAAGCAAGTAATAGAGAAGCAATAACTGTATTATTTCCCTATAGCAGCGGTTATCTAGTATCTATTACCAACTTAGAGTTAGAATAACATGTAACTTATGCACGGTATACCAGTGTTTAGTTACCATAGTGTATAACTCAGTAGAAGCATTAGTAGTTTTTTTCATTTGCTTGACTGTTTCTATACGGTACATGTAATTAAGTTCCCGCTGCTCTTACGACAGCGCGAGAGCACCACGTTAACTACAAGGGATCGCATTATTAGGACGGCTTTATTTGCATTATGAGCCAAGCATTGTTTATGGTTTGGCAGCCATATAATTGTACATACGATAAAATAGATCGCCTTGTGTTTTTATTTTCAGATGGTTGTTTGGAGAGACTGCGTGTCAGGCGTATGGCTTTGAAGGAATGCTGGCTGGAATAGGGGTGATCGGAGCACTTGTAGTGATTGGGGTGGAAAGGTACCTGGCCATCTGCTGTAAAGATCTATGTAAGTCATTTCTGAACATTTGCAATCGGTAACCAGGAGAGCTACCTGTCAATATCACAATGGTTCAAAAACCCGTGTCCGCAACATTAAAGTAATTTGTATACGTACAATGAATTGTTTGACAAAATTGACTGCGAGCCAGAAATGAACATTTGAACTTTTCAAAAGCGGTTACGAGAAATATGTAACTGTGATGTATTTGTTTTCACTTATATGATGATAGATTCCCCATTTTCACTCTGGTTTGATTAAATACGCTGGAAAACTAAGAGAAACCCCTCCTAAAGCCGTATCCTCCATTGCAGGAGTGCATCGTGTGAATCCACGATACATGGGATGTCGACAGAGCAAATCAAAGCAGTACATCGAAGGAGTACTAAACTCTGAACGCTAAGCTCTGAACTTCGATCGAGGATTCTAACGGGGATCGGAGTGTATAACAGTCCGTCAAAAAAGTCATATAATTTATTTCCCATGATTAATTTGGGGTATTGCGAAGTCTCCCTCTGTATTGCTGTCTTTAAGGAGGGCATCTGTATCAACACATTGCGCAGAAAAAGGACAATAAGCCTCAGAGTTTTACATTTTACTTAATTAATTTGATTGGTGATCAACGCGATACTTAAGGTTATTTTCGCATCCAGTTTAGCCACTCCATTTAAGACCGTGAATTCTCCCATCCCATAACGCCACTTCTATTTCAACCAAGAATTATCTTATCCCGTAATGCCACTTTAATTAAGCCCGTGAATTCTCCTACCCCGTTATGCCACTTCAATTTACACCGAGAATTCTCCTGACCCGTTATGCCACTTTATTAAGACCGTGAATTCTCCTATCCGGTTATGCCACTTTATTAAGACCGAGAATTCTCCTATCCCGTTATGCCACTTTAGTTAAGATTGTGAATTCTCCTATCCCGTTATGCCACTTTATTAAGACCGAGAATTCTCCTATCCCGTTATGCCACTTTGATTAAGACCGTGATACTCTTTATTCTCCAATTCCACTCAGTTCCCTCATTAAGACCATGTTTGCTTTCATCCCATTAAGCCACTGTAATGAACACAACGAATTTTATAATCCAATTCACTTTAAGCAAAAGCGAATTCTCTCATCCACTCAAGCTTCTCAAATTATTCACTACTCCTATTAAGCCACTCTGATTTAGACTGTGTATGTTTTCCTTAACTCAGCACTTCCAGTATAATTCTGAGTCAAATGTGCTTATAAAATGGTATTTAATTCCAATATCGGGAAATGGCTCTGTCGGAAATACAATATAATTCGGCTAATGATTCTGCTGAACGACCATTATTGAGCATGTTTCTAAAAAAAAATATGTAGAAAAAAAATTGGATTTTACTTTGCTCAGGAGGGTCGATTTGATGACACTCAACCGCAACTCTAAAGACTTGCTCTGGAATAATGAAAAAGAAAAAACTATGTTTTTGTCATCTTGGCCAACTAAGTGTTTTATTCCTATCGACTCTCCATTATCCCGGAATAAGCTCTTGTTTAGCGAAGATGTGTTTTTTGTTGTGTTTTGAAAATCTATAGGAAAACACATACACAAAACAACTCTTCTATAACTATAGCAATATATTCCTTTGTGGATATAAAATAATTACATGTTCAATCGATGAAATTCTGCAATCTTCATTTTTAAGCTGACTAAATTTTACACTTCACACAATATAGTATTATGTAACATGCAATGTGTTGTTCAAATTGGGCTGGGAACACCCTACCTGAAATCTGTAAGACTAGCTGTCGGTAGAAAATTGAAGAAAGCCCCTTGAGAGTTTTTCAGATTCCTACATCTCTAGCTAACGACTTCGCACTCTTTCCAGTTAATTAGCTTGGGATTTTTTTTACCGAAATGTAAGGAAGGGACAAACCGAGCACAATACACAAATCTCTCCGAGGCAAACATGAAATAAATGATGGGTTGTATTTCTGTAATGTCGCCAGGAAGTAACAATGTGAAAACAAGTTTCTAAATATGAACTGGATCGATATTTATTTCCCTTCTCTATACAAATCCCAGATAATTGGAGTATTTTGGGGGAATGGAAGAGAGAGTTTTAAAATCTCACGAGCTCACACTTAGAAATTTTGATGCGAATTTTTTACTAGGCCGGAGGATAGTTTAAATTGACAGCAATGTGGAGATAAGATGTAGACATTGTAAACATATTTTCTCTCCATTGCTGTACTTTTTGTTGTTTCAGACTGGAAAAGGATGGTTTATTTTGTAAGAAAACATTCTGCCTTGAGCATTTTAAAGATTATTTTACAACCTATGCTATACTTTGGGGCAACTATCTTTTACTGCACACAGCCTCTTATCTATTTTATTTACGCCGGATGCTATTTGCCTAAGCTCTTGGGCTTGGGAAGGGAGAGGGGCATGGGTGTTTGCCAATGGTAGCTGTTGTGCTTAAATTAATCTTGATCTGTATGTGATTTGATCTGGTTACAGATTTGAACCTCTCTTCTGGTAATGTGATGTGTATGATATTACTGGGGTGGTTGAACGCCCTGTTCTGGGCTGCCATGCCGTTACTGGGTTGGTGCAGGTCAGTGTCATTAATTCTATCTTTACATTAGTATTTTGGATTCCACATATCTTTCATGAGTTAGTGATTGTAATAATTTTCTCTCCATTTTGTTTTCAAGTGTTCCAAATTACTGGTACTTACATTAGACGCAACATCTTTGAAACGCTATAAAACATATTTTTGTTCCATAGGCTATCTGTAACGGCGTAACAATTTAAGCTGCTGAAAATAACTGCAACTGATCGTAGTTCAACTAGTTAGATCATAATGTTGCACGATTCACCATGAATTGACAATAAATTACATGTCATCGCGATTTTTGTCCATACAGGTACAGCATTGAACCATCTGGAACATCTTGCACCATCGACTGGCAGATTATAGACGACAAATATGTGTCCTACATCACAGGCCTGTGTACTTTCTGTTTTTGTATCCCGTTTGTCGGGTTGTTTCTCTGTTTGCTTCGTGCCTCGTCATACAGTACAGGTCAGCCTGATGTAAATGGGAAGACCTCTCACAAAACTGACCCAGACAACGAGGAATGGTTCACGGAATCAGAATTAGTCAAGGTAAACAATAAAGTCGGTGTCCTAAAAGTAGCTATATTAATTCCATCACTAATTCTATCATTAAATGTCATAGCACCAGGAAAAAGGGAGAATTTACGTACATTTAACCTGTGCCTTGGCGGCCTAACAACGTCATTCTGCCGCAGTGACCGGGTTGGCGCTAAATAATTAACTTGCCGGACCAAATAAGTCGAATCTAAAATTGAATGTACACACTTATATAAAAACTTTCAGTCTGCAGCTTTTCTGCGGTCAGTTAAACTTGGTAATTTAAAAAGTTCACATAGTTCATTATAAGAAGAGAGATTTTTGTAATCTATCTTCCGCTGAAGAGAGATTTTTGTAATTTATCTTCCACGGTGGAGGGATTTTTGTAATTTATCTTCCGCGGTGGAGAGAATCCACAAAGTTTCTCCGTATGCACAAGTCTTCTGTCTCTGATGACTCCTTGACCAGACTTTATTCAATAATTCACCCGAGATAAAAATTTTTCGTGTAGTTTCTTGGTTTAAAGAAATACCTCCCAGGTGCGATTCATATCGCGCATACAGTCTAGTGTTCAACACATTACAGTTCCACTTAGCAAATTGTTATTTAATCAGATAGCAAATGGTTTAGATCTATACCACAGGTTTAAATTCTACGAACGCCTGTCTGACTGATCTCTAAGCAAATGAAGCCAGTCAAGTATTCTCTGAACTATAATGTGACACAACCTGTCCATTGTGTTTTCCGGCTCATTTGATCAGCAAATATTTACGTCACTATAATGACAGGTTTGTTTCGAATTTTCAGATTGCTTGGATCTTCACCCTCATTGCCATTGTTGGGTGGGGGCCGTACGCCTATGTCGTGATCTGGCCTTTCTTTAACGACATCTCTCAAGTCACCTTCTTCCTGGCAGTCCTGCCTCCGCTGATGGCGAAATTCTCCACAATGATATATCCATTTGTGTACATGTCACTAAGCAGCAAGTTCCGAAAGTCCATGTTTCTTACCCTTGGTTGTGGAGAAGGAAAAACCAAGGAGAACTAGATCATTAGAGGATGAAAATAATTTTTGGTGTCAAAAGACACGACAGGCAAATTGGGTTAAAAAAATTGGGGTGGATATTTTGTGTGAATTCAAAAGGTTCTGATCACCTCTCTGTTAATATTGTGTGTAACTGTGCAAATGATGACAATTCGTACAAAAAAAGCGAATCATTTGTATTTTGTAAGGATTTTAAACTTCAAAATGTGCAAAGAATTGTTACATAAAGGGCTTATATGACCGTCTTAAAGAAATATCATTATCTCTATCTCGTCGGTTAAAGCTACACCAAACTTTTGCTGCAATTATTGAAATATATAAAATATTTATACCACATGCACCCTGTCATATATGTGTGTCTATATGTTTGTTGATATTCAATCGGTGCTTTGAATGTATCTATGTGTGTTTATTATAATCTGAATAAAAGATGTTCTAAAAGCGCCCCGTGTTTCGTTTGTCGTAATTAAGATCTGAAGTCAAGGCCTGCTAAGTGGGGTTTCAATGTTGTCGTGGCCTTCTGGGTTCACCAAGTGTCACCGTTTTAATTGTCAAATAAAAGCCCAGGTAAAGCATGATGAACAACGGTGTGGCCAACTTAATTGATCGCCAATAAGCCCAGAAGCTTTGAGATATAACTTTTAATGAACAAAACACGTGGAGTTTTTTTTTTTTATCTTATTTTGATCAGAATTACTATGTTACATTCGTGTGTGCATTTTGAACGCGTGTGTCAGGTGGGCTACAGTTCTAGCAGAAGACGTAAATAGATCTCGCAAAGATATATGAAAAACGATTTGTACTTGTGGTAACTGTGAAGAAAGGGCTGTGTGCAGATGCTTCCTTGGCCACGTTGTCACGTGATTATTGTGGTATTAATTAATAATGTAAATGTTTATTTAACCATGTCATTCATATGTGTAAATATTGTAAAGTTTGAAAAGAAGCCCAAATACTAATAATGATACCAAACTATTGAATATTGCTTATGTAATATTTTTAGCTTACATTATACTCTGGTCTTTATTTGTTTGGCGCGAATGGCACAAATACACAAAAGTATATAGAAACTAGAAAACTACAGTTACTGCAGAGCAGTTATTGTTTTATTTGGTTTTGGCGTTTCATTTATATGAAAGTACAACGTTCAAGGCTAGCTTTGCGATCTTACCCATGGGTATTGTCCAGCTTGCCTTGATGTTAGTAATAAATGAGCATAGACTGCCATAAATCTGGGGCTGATCGATTTATAACGATACCAGCACCGGTTTGCGTGCACCTGTACTTGTTTGAACACGAAATGGAATTGCGATATTTATTATTTCGTGAGAATATGTTGTTAAAGCTCTGTCTTCAGTATAAAAGCATCTATTCGTTAAAATAATGCTAGGGAAGAAAGAAAGCATGTTCATACAGAAGATAAATTATATGGCAGTTAGCGTATTTGATCTGGACACAGCTGAGACAGGATACATATGAGAAAAACTCATTAACTCAACATGTAATGCAAGTGGGTTCAGGTGAGCCAAGAAGTTTCCTCCAAATGGCTCAGGCGAAGAGCAGCGACAGGTTTGATCGTATATAGTAATTGGACGCGAGGTGTCATTTGTGATAATCGTTACCGGCAGCAAAACACCGGTCTCCACTAGGCCATATATGGTTATAGCTTTGGGTTGAGTTATGTGTGCCGTGTGAACTTGGCTAGCCTACATTGGATTAAAACCTTCACTGAGTTAACCCCATGATACTGTCGGTTTGGTCAGAAACCAAGACCCTGTTTACATTGTGGTGATATTCGGTAGTTGACACTGGCGATGACGTCGTCGTCGTTTATGGTGATTATGCCACTATTAAATTTGGATGAATGCAAGCTGGATGAATGAAAGTGCGGATATTTTGTACGCATGCGAGGGAATCAACGAAAGTAATTCCCGGATTTGTACACCAAAAAACCATGTCAAACAAGGCCCTTTCTCGGGTGAAATCACTGTTTCTTATTATGACTTGTTGTAAATAATTCACGTTTCGTCCGCTGTTAGTATTTTAATATTATTATATAGCCCCAATAACGTCATCATGTCAACACAAGAATAACCTTCAGACATTAACAATAAACACGTAGATAACTCATATGATGAAAGTAAATCCATGCGCGTTACCTCCGATGAAATGACCCACTCTACATCGGAGATTATTCAAGGTACCGGTACGGAAATGGCCGAAGGATGTTCAGACATGCAATCGCAAGTGATGAACAGTATCACTCGGAATAGTCCGTATCGGCCAAGCGGGTGTCAAAGAATAAAATGAATAAATATGTGTCCGATATTAACATATAATCTTAATCAAAAGAAAAATCTTCATATAAGCAATTAAAACGAATAAATCCTATTCATAAGCGTAATATTCACACAGTTCAAGGACAATAACATCCAATAGTCGGTATAGCGTTATGTCACCAATGATCTGTCAACAAGGTTCGTTTTTTGATATTCTTCTAGTGGGCTGTTAACCGTGCAAAAGTTTGTAACAAAGCACATATAAAAACCTCAAATCAATTTACAACATGGCACTATTTGTTTTTTACAACATGCTGCAAACGGAAATTATTTGCCTGTGAGCGCAATTTGAATGAAATGAAGATCAGATGGCAGGTACACTCTATTGAAACCATTCCCGAAACAAATCTGCAAATTGCCACCTGACAGATCGAGGCTGTTCTGCATGGCATCATTTAGCTCATGGAATCCGAAAACTTTGCTGAATAAAGTCTCCGGTGTCATTTATTTATTATTAACTCTTTATTTCAGAGAGAATACACTACAGTGAATGTATATAGGTAACTTTTCTGCATCCATAGTTTGTTTAACCACAGTTTTCTCAAAGGTGATCCAAAATGAAGATCAGAGCTCACAATACACGCCAGTAATCCATTATTGGAATTTTCTACACGACTTTTAAAACCAAATATAGTTTTTATCATCAGTTCTCCGAATGAAGGAACATTGTTTATAATAAACCTTCGGCTAGCACTAAAGTCCCGTCGATAGTTTAAGATCCATCGGAAAGAATTTTATACATAATTCGCAAGCTATTGTAACTTTTTTGGTATACGATCACCATAACTGACAACAGTAAATGGTGTTACAAAAAGAACGGAACAAGAAACTCTTCACTGACTGAGAACACAGACTAAATTTTAGTAACAGTACATTAGCCCTAACACACAGCTTTCGTTTTGATGTACAATAGCTCTGTTATCAGATAAATCAGCTGATATTATATGTCCCAAATATGTATATTTATCAACATAACTTAGAGCATAGTCGCCAAGTAAAACCGAGGGAGGTAAGAAAGCCTTATACATGCAGCTTTTCGGTTTAAAGACCATGCATACGGTCTTCGTTTTATTGAAAATAAGATCATGTGACAAGGTATACGATTGACTTTCGTCCAATAAAACTTCGAGTGCTCCCGTGGATGGACATATCGAACACATATCATCCGCATATGTAAGGTGATTAAAGAACACACCAGCAATATTACATCCAACATTCGCTTCGGAAAACCGACTATCTACTTCGTGCATATAGACAGCAAACAAAAACGGAGAGAGTACTCCACCCTGTCTAACACCATTGCATACACCAAAAAGGGTTGAGTAGCAAGACCCCCACTTAACTGTGAACATTTGAATTACACCATATGTAGATAAAATTGACTATGTACAATGGTGCTCCTCTATCAATTAACGTTTTCAGAAGAGTCCAGTGATTCACTCGATCAAATGCTTTACTAGCATACATATAATACATGTACACAGGGCTGCCATGATTACAATAGAAATTTGCAGCTTATTTCATTGATCAGTTGATCTCCTAGCTTAGAACCCAAGTTGATAATCAGAGGTATACAACTGTCTTTCACATCGTTTCAAAATTACCATCTCTATAATCTTTGATATAACAATAGCTACAGCAATTGGTCGATAGTTGTTGGGGTCTGTAATGTCACCGGATTTATTTTTAACGTGTGACAAGGCGTGACAAGCACGTATGTAAGTTGACTAGGTAGACATTTATGTTTTAACATACAGTTAAGGCATATAAATAAATGAACATACAATTTTTTCATTTGCACATTTTAAATGTTCGGCTGACAAACCGCCATAACCAGAAGATTTGTTAAACTTTAAATCATTTACCAGATCTCGTACAACAAATCGGGGAGGATATAGGAGTTACATTAGTTGGCATTGATGCCCCACATAATTTTTTCAATACTTCATCTCTATGTTTAGTTTCGTTAAAAGTTGAGGAGAACCCAAAATTTGTTTTTCCAATATGTAGCTATACCAGCTTCCCCTTGATTACCATCAATTCGATCTGGGAGTAAGGAACATTTAGAATTATTCATTGTCACCTCTTCCCAAAAAACATCGAAAGAATAACCGTCAAAGGCTTCGGCCATTTTATCAGCCCTGAGTATTTCTTCACTTTTTTTTTTACAAACACGCAATGTGTATTTGAATTGGCGCCCATTGCGCTGCATGTATTCACATTTTGGACCACATCGCGGGCTCCCACGTTCAGGGCAGAGAAAATAAAGCAACTCTTGCATGGGCATGTAAGTCAACAACCAGGTACAATATAATTTTTGGAACATTTAGGTTTTAACAAAGACTGACCAGCAGCCACAAGAGCACTAGTAATGGCATTATAATACTTGCATATCAGTTCATCGTGATCAGCACAAGTATGACCATTACATTGAATACATTCAGTAGGTATACAGATATTATTCAATTTTTTGTTTATAGTTCGACAAATCTAATTTTGACAGTTTAGCCCACTGAATAAAGTTAAAGATTGAAGTGGATTAACTGTCCTCTAAAAAAGGTAAATCATCCCACTCTAATGTAACATGGAGAGGATGATGATCAGAGGATTGTAATCATAAGAGATATACATGTAGATGTTGGTAACAGTACTATTAACGTGTTCAGAAGGGACACAGTGATCTAACCATGAAGTAGCGCAAAGCGCCTGGCTTACAAATGTATAGCTGTTGGCAGATAACCTCTCAACATCCGAAATATGTAAATTGTTATTTTTGCAAAACAAAGCTGATTCTTTTCCAAAACTCCTATCGAAGTGTGCGTTCATACCAGTCATACCGTGTAATAATTATTAGACTGAGACATGGAATAAACTCTAGGGTAGTTAACTTATATGACGCCCACTTTACACTGTCCCTTGCCTTATTACGGAGAAAAACCGAGACGAAAGCTCCCCACCAAGCGATTGCCGAGCCACATAGTGTGACTTACTCACATAGACCTACCTGATGGTCGATAGGAGGACTCGATCCTGTGAACGGTACACCGACGTACGATTAGCACGCGCACACCACTAAGCCACGGCCGCGGGACCTAGTTTCTTGGAGTAGACATGACTGTGGCCTACTTACAACCTGACAGATCCACGGTACGGCTTTGTGCTTTCTAAGAAGACATTGGTGACGTTGTACGCTGATCTTAAAGAGATTCGTATCATGACTTTTTCGTTTTTAATCGCAATATTTCCAATACACCATCGCTATTCGAGCGAAAATTGATATCAAAGTGAAACAAATAAAGAAACATCTGATAATATACGAATTATACTGGATGATGTGAGCCATCCAAGAAGTATAATAAGGTCCATTGTTCTTATAAAGTAATAGCAAGGTAGTCACGAAAGCGCGTATGAGTCATGCCGAACAAACATTTCTTGAATATATATCTCGTCATTACAATCGTTTTTATAACGTAACTGGTTTAACTAGATAGCTATATTATTATTACGACTTACTTCAAATATCAAGGTAGTTAACTTGTAACAACGACTGACTATCTCGTAATATCGAGATAGCTTACTAGTAATAGCAGGTGACTAATTCATAATATCGAGATAGCTAACTAGTAATAACAACTACATAACTCATAATATCGAGATAGCTAACTAGTAATAACAACTGACTAGCTCGCAATATCGAGATAGCTAACTAGTAATAACAACTGATTAACTCATTTTATCGAGATAGCTAACTAGTAATAACAACTGACTTACTCATAATATCGAGATAGCTAACTAGTAATAACAACTGACTAGCTCGCAATATGGAGATAGCTAACTAGTAATAACAACTGATTAACTCATTTTATCGAGATAGCTAACTAGTAATAACAACTGACTTACT
>JARFOD010139269.1:0-13220 GCA_031763545.1 Mopalia muscosa
GTCGACAGGAGGACTCCATCCGGTGGACGATGCATCGAAGCCGGTTCAGTTAAGTAAGCGCAAACACTACCACTAAGTAAAATCACGTACTCTCTGTTAATTTCTTCCATTAATAGCTTTAATTATTGATTGTATTGTCCATTAACTAATAGTAGTTAATCCGCTTTCATAGAAATTCTCTAAAAAGATTAGAACTTGTTAAACCTTACAATTTCAAAAATACAGCAATTCATCGATGTTCTATAAAGCAAGTCTTTCAAGTTTCGCTTGTTTGTTAAAACCGATCTAGTGTGAAAACGGAATTGCTACCAGAAAATCATGGTTGCTTTATAAGACCCTCTAAGGGTAGCATTTAATTGCATGTAAGCCTACCTGCAAATGTTTCGTTTATGGCCTTGAAACGATAGAAAAGAAGTATTCCCGTCGATTTTATGGTATATTTGGGAAAGTTTACCCTACACTAGAAAGATTCATTGGTAATCTCCTCAGTCGATCAATACCAAGTCTGGAGAGTATAACGATCATTGTCCTTTCATTGGCCAATGAATACACATGGCTAGTGATTGGTAGGTGCAGAGTAACCTGATTCCTTTTCATTTAGATTCTCCATCCCATTTAAGACCGCAGGAAGGGATCACATTTGGGTTTCTCACAAATATCAAATCCTTTCCAAGACACGGGTGGTTTGAGGGAGCTTCATGTTGCCCTGGTGCTCTCAGAGCTAAAGGGGAAAAGGAAGCTGATCTGTTTGTGGTGTCTCTATTGCGTCCTCTTGTTGTCCTGTATTTGTCCCGTCCAGTCTTTGTTTGTTGCCAGTGGTGTAGAGAATGGTTTCCTTCACCCATTGGGCTGGCACGACGTCATATTAGTAAAATATCCTTGAGTACGACGTTAACCCCAATAAAACAACCTTTCAGCCAGATTGCTTTTGTTAAGGGCAACAATTTTATCCTTTTATGGTTGCATAAAGGTCGTCCATGGAGAAGAGTTCATTGAGTACAGGGCTTAATGAAAATACACAAACCACTTAAGACGCACGGCAAGTCTATCGTCATCATCACCATCGTCATGTCATTATATTGCATATATAATAAAAAATATTATCGATGAGCTTTGTAAACTTAACGAGTTAATCGTTCTTCCATTGAACAGCAGGAGAATAATTAATAATGAGTGAATAATACAAATTCATTAATAGATTTATTTATACATAAAATAAATTTTTTGCTTCATTTACCAAACCAGGGACTCGTTTGGAAATAGAATTGAAAAATCCCAACGACTTCCATCGTGCTTCAGATGACTTTTAATTTACATATTGAATCCTTACTCGAATGAAATATCAGACGTTTATCAAAAAGTCAGTTTATCCTAAATGGTATCTTGTTAACAAATAGCAGGCAATTTACTTGGGAAGCGCGTTGATTGCCTTTTCCTCGATGACCTTTTTCTGGCGTATTGGGAATATAGCACACGAACGAACTGAAGCTGCATCAGTTTCACTAAACGGGTATTCCTTGTGGATGAGCAAACAGTGGGAATTATATTCATTTCGATTTCAAGAACAGGCTGTATTGACAGACAATTTCTAGCGTAATATAGCGAGCACATATATCGACTACATCCTTAATGCAAATTTTCCATATTACTCCAACACATTTTGTTGTTATCTGTTGATATGTTCTATTGTCAGACATTGTTTTTTTTTTAAATTAGCTTGTCACTCATACAGTTTCTGTTGCTATGTTATACATGTATGTAAAACTCCCAATATGTCGTATATTTCCTTTGTGTTATTTCATTATATGTTTTTGACATTGCAATAAATCGAAATGGTTGCATTTTAAGCTGTAAATTGAGCACCAAATATACTATAGACATTACTTGTGTTTCTTAGCTTGTTTGATGTTTAAATTCGAAGTCTTAACCCACTATAATACTGGAACATTGGGAAGATTGCTCAGCCTTCAACTCAAGTAGATTGTTGCATATTGAAATTTTATTAAATGAAACAAATAGTATCGTCCCTTGGTTAGCAGCAATATAAATATAAATACAAATATTTCTTGTAGATGTTTTTCGCCGTAGCACATGGAGTACTGCAAAACTACTATCTGGGTCAGATCAGTTCCACTGATCTGATTGTCATGGATCGTACGCTATTTAATTCAACGGGAATGAAGCTTGGTTTTCCCATAAAGAAAAAGATAGTGTTGACACACGTTTTAGAGTGCACGTAGATCCAATACATGCGCATAGCAAATTTTCTCTGACTGAAGCCAATTCTTCATTCACACGCTATTCTTAATTGGCGACTCATGACATTTTAAATTGTTTTTTGGGGGATTCTAAACTTCTACACAAAAACGCATCGATGCTTTATTGTCCAAACATATTTTCTGGTTAGCTCTTGGCGACGCCAGAAAGTGCTTTTTGAAACTTAGTTGTCACTCAGTTTCTGTTACTAACGTTACATGTATTTCTCTCTACATTACATTTGCATATTTTTTGGATTATTTCATTATTTCGTTTAGGAATTGCAGTTTACAAAATTAGTTCCATTCTAAACTGTACATTGAACACCAAATACACCATTGAAACTGCTTGTTTTTCTAAGCATATCTGAATCTAATTCGATAAACTATTGGCCTTAAACTCTTATAGTTGGTTGCATACGATTCTTTATTCAAATCGAAGAAATCGTACCTTATGTTGGTTTATGGAAATAGAAATAATAAAACTCTGCAAATAAAAACATTTAATTCGGCATCTGTATATCACTTTAAGGTTTCGGTCGCAGCACACCAACTATATATACGATTGGTTTCAGTGGTGGAAAGAAACAGTGTTTACAACAATCTATTGGATTTCAATGTAAAGTCATATGTCTGCCATTCGCCAACGCCACTAGGGCTTATGATAATCACATATATATATCATTCAGTCTTTACACAGTGGTCGGCTGCCAAAACCAATTGCTGAACTTGTATGCATACAGATTTATATTGATATTATATTATATATTATATTGATATTGTATGTCAATATAATCATGCTAATCTGGCCTGTATAAAACTTCAACTACTCTTGCATTGTCATTCAGTGCCTTGTCATTGGGTACATTGTCATTCTGTATTAAACACAATTTAAGTTTTAATGTCGAACATCATACAAAATTTGTTGTTTTTTCTGCAAATGACACCCTTTAGTTTATAAAGCATAAAGTGTGGGGTTCATATTATTTGTTCATAAATCAGACCGTTATTTACACAGTTCTTCAAATTTAAATGCTTATTTAAATGATAAATCGTACGAATTAATACTGATAAATTTTAATTTTTATAACATTTATAAATTTTAGTAGGATCTCTGCTGGGTTTTTTTCTTCTTGACCAAACCATATTAAAAATTCAAGTTAGATATGATTTTTTCGTATCTGTCTTCATTTATAGTAACTATGTACCCACCGGTATTATGATTGAACGCAAACGTCTGGTAAAATGAAATCGCCATATTGTTATTTAACATGTCAAGGCTGACGTCATGTCAATAGAAAGGCCTGCCATGATGGTCTTGTATCGGCTTGTTTTTGTATCTGATCAATTTGTTGGTGGGCCGCTCATTTGTTGAAATTGGGGTATGTATCCTTATGTATCAATTTGTTGTTCGTCTGGAGTCTATATATATACCGTCAGCTCTGATCACTTGTCTGCGTCGATAAACAAAATAACCTGTACTTAATCAGAGTCGTCTATTCACTTAATATAAATCAATAAACTGAAGTGTGTAGATCACATTATCTGGAGACATTGGAAGAACGAAATCCTTAAAACATATGGTAGTAAAACAATAAACTTGATTTTCAATGTCCAAGACTGGAAAAGTCTAATAACATACAGCCCTTTAAACACAGGTTCTTTGTAGGCTTTAATATGATAGACAATTATGTAAACACAAGACAAAAGCCCGACAAAAAAATCCTACATTGTTGAACAAGTAAATGCAAATACTACGACACTGTTATGAAATAGTAGGATTACTATATTGAGAGCCAAATAACCCGTCTTTGTTCAGATCGTCTAATAACTTAATATTATTCGATAAATTGAGGTTTTATTGATCCATTGAACAAACGAAATCCATAAAACGTGAGGTTATAGCAAACCATGGTCAATGTTTGAGAAGGCTAATAACATTAAGTTATTTGCACATAGGCTCCGTGTTGGATTTGTTATCATAGGACTGTATGTAAAAACAAGACAAGGGCCTGATGACGACATTTATGACCTTCAGCAACAACAAGGCGAGCTGGTATAAGACGACCGGCGGAACAACAACTTAGACCTAATAGTTTTCTGCATCTAAAGGAAAATTAAAATGACCTACTTTGTTTTGATTTCTGTCAGCAATAGCTTTAATTGATCAATAGTCGATTTCTTATTTGTTCACTTAAAATGCCACTGTCCGCAAGGTAATTACTTGCACATAAGCCTACCTGGGTTTCTTTAAACTATAGAAATAAGAATTCCTATTCATATTATTTGGTAGTGGGAATTGTTATGGGTATTTTTCAATTTGTGGAAACATTTATTTGTATATAAGCTTACTTGCAAATTGATTTCTTAATACTATAGAAAAAACGTATTCCTGTTTATATTATGGTATAGTTTGAATTATTTACATTACGTTGGTTTCTGATCAGTTATGGGTATTTTTCTTTTTCTGAAAACCTCTCTCAAAGAAAGCATTCATTTGCATATAGCTTTCATGCAAATGAGTTTCTTAACACTACCTAAAACAACTAATTCCTGTTGATATTGCGGTATAGTTTGATTCATTTATTTTATAGCAACTGCTGATCAATGATAAGTAATTGGTATAGAGATTTTATCGGGCGTGATTTTTGTTTCATTTCTCTCTACCACCCTATTTCTCTATATAATTGTTAATCTGCTTGTACACACTGCTCAGTCCATGGAAACAGCCAACCAAAAAAGTACTGGACATGACGCAAACAGTATATGCTATACAGCACTTCAAAGTGGAAAAGGAAATTGTGTGTTGAGAATTCAACTTCATTTTATTAAGAAGTTTACTGTTTTATTTTAGCTGTCGGTTTTCGGTACCGTCTGAGGAAATAACCACTCATATTTGAAGATCGCCTATCAAGGAGCACTTGATGCTTCTTCTCAAACTGGATGATGGTTTAAATTTGATTTTGTCTCCAAAGGTCAATAATAGCCCATTTTAGTTCTGGAGGTGGTGTTAGTTGTCAAGTCTCTTGGTCTCTGAGGTTCAACAACAATCGAAGCGCCCCAATATGCAATATATACAGAATTATTTGAGACAACGTAAATAACTGGGGACACATCTTCGAAACTGTCTAATGTAATATGAACGTAAGCATAATTTTTAAAACGTGTTGACAGAGTTACCATAAGTGGTTCATATTTCCTGGCTGTTAACCCTCAGATGATGCAGGTGATACATGCTCATTAAGGCGCTTCGGAGAACCCACACGTCATCATGCCAGAATGTTATTCTGTTGATGATGCTGACCCACAATGTGCTTAGTGGCTTTAGTCATTACCTAGTCAACGGAACCATAAAAGATATAGTGTTGCGATAATACTTCATCCAAATTAATCTTGGTCACTCACTTGTTCCTGTTGATGATTCCAACTATGTAATATTTGGTAAAGGCATCATTTTGATCCCATTTTTTCGCCCGCTCATGTCTAATTTATACAGGCGAGTCTCGCGAAGAATCTATGTGATTTGGAGATTTTGGGCTAGACATTTTGACCACACAAATTTGGTCAGAAGGAGTGTTTGATGATGTTTTGGAACAAGTATATGTTTGGATGAACGGCCGTTGCATAAGTCCTTCGAACAGTGGAAATGTTATCCGGATTTCTTCGATAGTTTGATCTCAAAATTTTGATATAAGCAAACTTACCCCTTTTGTCTTCTAGCCAATTTTACGTTTTACTTTGATACAACATATATGCCAATAAAAGTCTAGAAAGTAATTAAATGGCCAAAACTGGCCCTAACAAGAAAGAACAGCTATCCATACACGTACCGTAAAACATCTTTCCGTCGTTTTCATCCTTTTGTGAAATTTAATTTTTGACATCCCGCTCATGCCACACAAACATTCTCCAATCAAATTACCAGTGATAATTTTATTACTGTTACTGTCCGTGCCCTAATACTGATGTCGACTCTAATCCGCACCATGCTATATAAATTCAGTGCACTTCTAGACATGAGAATATTCACAATTCAGCTGTCTGGAATATGTCAAACTGTGAAGACCCATAACGACCACTTCATTGAGTCACCGGTAAATGTTTTATCAAGTTGATATATATTTCATTTCTATTTCTTATATTCCGTCTTTTTGGAAAATTGGTCTTACCGATCCGTGAAAATGTGTAATGTTCTTTATCAACTATGTGTTGATACTGACACTACTTTTTAAATGCCAAATGTGCGTAGAATACATCAAACTTACACTAACATCTCGTTTTGACTCTAAATGAAAGATGTTATATAAACTTAGAACTTAAAACTTTCATCAGGTAGTGAGTAATTACTTTGTTTTTTATTAAATGTATCACGAATTTTATCAAAAGTAGATACACATTTAATTGTTATGAAAATACTTAGCGAATTTTCCAAGATATTACATGTGCACTTGATGAGTGTTGTAATCTGTTTCTGTAATTGAATGAACGGTTTGACAGCTCACGAAGCAGTTACTAGGATTAGTGCACAAACAATAACTCTAGGGGAACAAACTACCCGCCCGTTTATTTTTGTGCCCCAGTACAATTATATTAGCTGCGGAATAATTGCCCATGCAAAATTTACCGATTCAATTCCTGAACAAAAAAATATTTAATAAACGAGTTCCTCACTCCTTTAACCGGTTTGTTGATTTAAAGAAAAGCCGTTGCTTTAAAGAGAAGGTTTCCTGATGGACCAAACACGTCGTACAGTCAATATGGTAAAGATAAGTTATCACGCTTGTGAGCTTTTTGTGGTATCTTATGAAATTAGTCCATGGCGATTTGCTCAAAATGTTTTTCTCACGTTGAACTTAGACACTTTTGTTTAGAAGTTAGATCATTACGTTAACTGACTAGTTTTAATGCGCTTGAGGTGTGGTGGATGACTTGTTGATTGCTTGGTGTTTGACGCCGAACTGAAGAGTATTTCACTTATATGACGGCGGTATATTCCAACAATGATTGACACTAGCATAACCATAATCTTCCGACAGTGCTTAGTAAAGACAGAACTGCTATGCTAACAAATAGTCCTTAACTATTCGATCGAAATGAACATATGCGAAGAGTCTGGGTCAAGATGATTTTGTTTGCGTGCCCTTGAATAAATGAATCAGGAGTTTATTCTACCGCCAAATGGACTATTGTGTAATTCTAAGAAAGGTATAATTGAATACCGATTCACGGAAGGAGACGATTCCCACGGAGACAAATGCGAATAATGTCTTGAAATATATTAGGCTGTCTGATTCATTTATATCTGGTAAGTAATAGTTAGTTGAGGCAGATGAATGAGCTGGACTACGGTCATTGACTTCAGGCGACTTTTCAAGACGCAGCCAGGATTAGCTCAAAATCAAATTACATTTCGGTAAACTATGCCTCTCAACAATCTTAAATTCTGGAACACTGCCGAAATGGGATCTTTTCTCTGTAGACGTTTCTTGTCATCGCATTGGAATAACGAAACGCCTTGTCTTCTGGTTATGACGATGTCGTGTGCAGAACACCCCTAACCTTTGAATGAATCGAAAGTAAAGAACCCAGTTCAAAGTATACTCTCATTCAACGCTTTGATGACGTGTATAACTTTGGTGACTTTTTATACTATTACTATGAACTGAACCCTGTAAACAACTGAGGCTAACAATAATCTAGATACATAAGATGGTAGAGGAAAAAAAAGCAAAAATCACATTAGGTGACATCCTCATTCCCATTACTAACCATACATTAACAATTACTGTAAACCCTACCAAATATAGTGTAATATCAGTAGGAAAAGTTTCCCCCTAGATTTTAACTTCCCGTATGAGAAACTAAATCCATAAAGAATCAATTATTTACTAGTTAAGGTTATTACTGACATAAACAGAAACGGAGTACGTGATTTTTCTGTTGTTTCTGGCACAAAAAAAGAACATTAGGTCTTTGTTTTTTTTTTTACCCCAGTTGGCCCATACCAGTATGCTTAGTTATTGTTGAAGATTATAAATGTCGCCATCGGGACATGTCTTTTTTGTTTACATACGTGTCTATCATATAAATAGCCTGTGTTTAAAAGGCTTTATATTATTAGACTTTCCACTCTGGGGCATTGAGTATTCAGTTATTTGCTGTATTACCTCACGTTTTACGGATTTCGTTTGTCCAATATCTCTAATTAATCTGATCTACACACTTCAGTTTATCGATTCATATTAAGTGATTAGACGACTCTGAACAAACACAGGTTTTGAAACACGATATTAGAACAGTCCGCCCCAGACACCCAATGCAAAACCTTATATTGCCAATGGCGTCCGATATTACGTATTAAAGAATAATATAGCCTGATTAACCGTCAATTGCGATATATATTTTACCAATTCATTCGAAGTTTAATGTATACAGTTTATTTGCTGATCTTAATTTACATAAACACGAAATCCTGATAATACACAAGTTGTGTAATTTCGAAAACAGTTGTAATTCCTATATCAGTACTTTAATTTGCCATCATCAGGAGTGAATTTGTTTTCTCCTCTGGTGGTGGCAACATAAAGTGCCGGTATATCGACATAAAAGATGAGTTACACTGCTTGTGTATTCTACAAAACTGATCATTGGTACACATTGAAACCCTTATATATTGTTGACTTGATACTGTATTTATTTCGTATGTCACATTTTACGACGGCGATGGTGTCGTCTGTTATACTGATCAGTGACTGGTGTTTCAGTACTGTCAAATCAATTCGATGGAAGTCTCAAAATGTTGTCAAGGGAGATAATTTATTATTTGAAAGGCAATTTAAATTACATCATTTATTTCATTGTCGCTTTTAGATGACGCCACGCACTTTTAGATGACGTCACGCAATTATATCCGGTGGATGAATGTTACTGAAAACTCAACTAATTTCAACCGGTTTGATGTAAAAAGAACACCCCTGTTTTTAGGTTTGTAAAAGAGTACAAAATATCAGGATTTCTGTCTTTTTATATCTTTTTAATATTACTCACGTTGCTGTTTCGTTTTAAGCAATATATCTGGCATTTCACGTTTTGTTACTTATCTAACATATCTGTAAAATGAAATTTACTCGAAGAATATAATCGTGTCATTGATAGTACTGTGTAATTGTGACATGTGATTTAGTGCAGCCATATCAATCCAACTAAGTGACAGGTATTTGGTATTTATGTCTAACATTACTCATATTACTGTATGATTTTCCGATCTGAAGCCCGTCTGTCTGTTATCTCTTAACCTTTTCACGATTGACATCAACAATACCAACAGCTCTTTGTATTGTATTACATGAATCGATCAACCTATTTTTAAAAGTATGTCTGATCTTGTCTTATTATAAAACCGTTAGGTAGATTATAGTGGCCTTTGTTCCACAGAACTGTATACACAATAAAATGGAACTAGAGTGGGTGTCTGGTTTGGTAACACGAAACAAGACAAATCGGCAGACATGTGACCCATCATTTATAAGTTAAATGAGCATTTATAATTCTCTTATTACACCACCTAACTCATTTAATGTCAACATTATTTGGAGCCTATCTTGATTTAAAAAGTAAAAAGTGTCATTACAAGAAAACGTTCTTTTCAAGGCTTTTATATACATTTTGCTTGAACTCAACAATATATTACGGTAACTAACTACCATATCCACTTTATTGTTTCTCACGGGTAATTCGTATGAGTTAATAACCAATTCAATCGGGATGACGGTAGACAAGCTTGTTTTTCCTCAGTTTTCTTGCCTTTTTCATTTTAGTTTGTCTGTGATATGGGTCATACAAGTATTTTGTCCTATATAATACACAGTTACAATGTACGTCCAGTTTTTGTTGTGCACTAACCAGATTAGCACGATGAAATGTCGTTAAATAAAAATATTGATGTGTGCATGTTCCCGGTATGCAACCAGTCGGTTTGTAAAGACGGTGTAATTAATGGCTATGGCTAGATGATGGCGTCGCCAACTGGCAAGATGGCTGTTTTGTAAACCTCAGTAGAAGGTTGTATATGTTCCTTTTGCCCAGCGCTGCGACAGAAATCTAAAAGCCATAGACATATACAGATTGAATTCACATTGTGTTTTACTTAAGATGTTTCAACTGCTAAAAGTGAACGGTATATTCGCCTTTTTATTTGGAATAGGTATCATATCTAACCAACTCCGAGAAGTGAAGCACAGCCATCTTGCCAATGTTTAGATGCCATCTGGGCTTAGCATATGAAATTAGAGCATAAGGCAAGCTGTGTACTCTCCCCAATAAAGTTGCCATTACATCAAATTATCCATGGCTACATTCACCCGACACTCAAACATACTATGTCACCAGTAGTGATTGATGTTTAAGTAATTAAAAACATAATCGATCTATGTCCGATTGTGTTTACAAAGAAAATGTTCGCAGTTAAGTATTGGACATGATATGGAGATTATTCTTGTTTTAAAACTTGATTGCCACCAGACCGTAAAATCACCATATAACCGTCAGCAATATTCAATGCGCTCCAATGAAGACAACGTTTTCTCAATCAACGTTATCATTGGAAGTCCGGCTTTGTAAGCTCTAAGAGACAAGTAATGAATTATTTGGCCAATACACTAAATGTACCAAACAGTTTAATGACCCAGATTGAACGACCACGTAAGTGATCTACGGGCTCTTCCTCATTTAGCTTTCTGTTGTGGCGAGAATATGGTAATCCAAAGACTGGGCTAATATCTGAACATATACTACCTGACGTCAGTTCAAGTATGCACTTTGAACATGTAAGCGCCTTAAAATAACTCTGTGTCCTGATAAAATGGCTACGTTTTTTATATAATCACAACTGTCGCGAAATTTGGAAGGATGTGAAAAACGCAAATACAAAAACGTGTGTGTACCTTGTAATATAGATGATGCAAATTGCAATGAAGAACTTGTCAAACTTTGGAAAAATGAATATGAAAATATGCTTTACAGTGTTTTCCTATGTGAGAGTGGTCAAGAACAAGTCGAGTGAAATCGCCATCTCTGTTAATTACAGCCTTAGCTAATGTTGTATCTAAAATCACTTAGAAAATTGCTTTACTTAAATGTGATGTTTGTTTATATACTTCTGAATACCAGTTTGGTTTCAAAGCTGACCAATGAGTATATGTCCCCAAGGAAGTTATTAACCATTATTGCTCCCAGGTTGGCCGCTCGTGTGTACGTTTGCTTGATGCTTAAAAAGCATTCGATTGGGTCAATCACTGGACCCTTTTATATAAAAAAAAAACTGATCAGAAGCAACGTTCCCTTGTACATTGGCAAACCTTTTATATATCTGGTGTCGTGGGCGTTCATTTATTGTTAAATGGGGCGCCCGTCTCTCAAAACCATTTGACGTAATTACTGGAGTAAGACAAGGTGGAATACTTCGCCTTCTCTGTTCTCAATATACGTTATTGATATCGGTGTATTATGAACTAAGGCTACAACTGGATGCAATATCGATGGTTTCTACACAAATCATCGCATCTATGCACTTAGTAGTCTCAAAGTGACGTATAACAATGCTTTCAGGTGGTTGTTGTTCTATAGATAAGGCTGTGGCGCCCTTTTTTTATATTTGCCATTAATTATGTTAAATCATTTCCTGAATAACAAATCAGATCAATTTAGAAAGAGAAACTGCTTGAGTGACAAGTTACTGAGAGCTTGCTCTCGTCGTCGTGGTTTCAGAGTGGTTTCAGACAAAGAGGAAGTGGATATGTTTGTGAAGTCTTTGTATTGTGTTGTAAGTTGTATTTATACCTTGTTTTTTTGTTGCCAGTGGTGTCTTGGATGGGGTTTCCTTCACTCATTGGACTGGTACGCCGCCATCGAGTGACATAATCTAAAGTACGGAGGTAAACCCCAATCAAAAGACAAAAGACAAAAACAAAACAAACACACAGAAAAAATACTGTTCTCCAATGTAATTGTGTGTTGTTAAATACCTTTGAAGATACCATCCTTAGTAAATTGAATGTTTAATTCACGTATAATATAACATTAGTGTATGATTTCAGTATAAAAGTTAAAATGAATCCGAAAAATATTACGACAGACTTTTCTTAATTCCATACTCAAATGGGTTTTTATTTTGGCGTATTAAGTCGAACATTTGTGTAGAAATTCACTTTTGAACTTGTTCCCCAACAGTGCCTATCAATCCATTGTAATTGATAGCCACACATCGGATCAGATTTCATGTAATTTTTTTAGTTTAATCAGTTTCAAGATTCATGATATACAATTTTTTTGTCTCACAGCTTAGATCAATTGATCATATTTATCCTGTATTTTCTAAGTGTGAATTAAGTTCGGAAATATTTTTAAAGATTAAATATATTAAGGATTCATAATCGGGTCAATAGCGACCATACCAAAGGCCACACCCCTCAACTTTCATAGCAAGACGCTGCGATATTTGTGTATTTGATGTTTGGACATGACCGCCAAGTTTTATCACTCTTGTGTCGGTTAACTTAACGCGCAAAATATCAAGTCATTGACTCGATAACGGTGTAAGAAACAACACTGAAACGTCGTCCTAATAAACCCAGAAGTTGTTAATCCATAATAAGAGTTCCTGTGTTAAAGTATCGATTTATACAAGTTTTAAATATGTCGATATATTTACAGCTTCAATGTTGTTTCTTACACCGTTATCAAATCATTGACTTGATAACGGTGTAAGAAACAACACTGAAACGTCGTCCTAATAAACCCAGAAGTTGTTAATCCATATTAAGTGTTCCTGTGTTAATGTGTGACCCACTTCTAAATGCCACTTAAAGATTAAATCGATACTTGATCATCGACTGCACCGTGGGAAAAAAGGGATTGAGACATTTGTTGCTTTTATGATGTTCAGCCTTGTATTCAGTACAGTCTTAG
>JARFOD010139280.1:0-27305 GCA_031763545.1 Mopalia muscosa
GGTAGGTATTCAGTTGCTTTAGTGTTATATCGAAACATGATCTCAACGTCAAATATATGTTAACGTCAATAGGAGTGTCTAACTTGTGTTTATAATGGTTTGGCGTAATTCTTATGCAGTCATGTTGATAACCTGTAAAGGGCCACACATTACAACATACATTGCTGATGTTAACATTAGATTTCCAGAAAAACCTACGAGTCACAAATGGCAACATACACTATGGTGGGTTTTGATAATAACCTATTTAGGGTCACAAATTACAACATACATAGCTGATGTTAACATTACATTTCCAGAAAAACCTACGAGTCACAAATGGCAACATACACTATGGTGGATTTTGATAATAACCTAATAAGGGTCACAAATAACAACATACATTGCTGATATTAACATCAGATTTCCAGAAAAACCTAAAAGTCGGAAAGTGCAACATAGATCGTTGATATTAACATCAGATTTTCAGGAGGATCTAACATTCAAAAATGACAACATACCTTGATTTCAAAAAGATGGCTTAAAATGAAAAGTGGTTTCTTCAATAGATATTTCAACGAATTGTCTGGAACAAACATTCGTTTTATGTCCATGCCCTTGTTTCACCTTTTAGCGCCGTAAAATTTTGTTGGTCGAAAAACTCTCCTAGAACATCTGAATAACCGTGGAGATAAGCTAATTTTTCTCTAATAATTTATTCAAAATATATTATAATCTAAAATGTCTATCTGTTTATCAATGCCTTGTTCTTAAGAAAAGCCTGGATCCAGTATCATCATAATTTATTTACGAAAGTGTTTGGGTGTAACGTGGGCTCGTAAGGCATGCCCTTTATTGGGGCTTCCTGTTAATCAATTAGTAACGATTTCGGGTGCGAGTTGAAAGCAGCGACAGTTGGTGAGTGGGGGAGTCATTCAAGATCTGCGGATTATCATATATAACAAACAAAAATGAGATTTACCGAGTGTAACACGGCTTTAAACGATGTACTAGTGTGCCGAAAGAAAAGTTCATATAAAAACTGCTCGATATTCTCAACATGCAAATAGATTTGTTACGGAATCTTGTTTTTTTGTTTGTTTGTTATTTTAAGGGGGGAGTAATATTGGGGGGGGGGGGGAGTATTGTTGTTGTGGGTTTTTTCTTGGTTAATTCTTTGGTGGGCGGGGCTTTTTATATTTGTTTTGTTGTTTGTTTTTTATTGGGCAGGGGGGGGGGGGGGGGCTTTTATTGGACCGATTTGGCCCCAGATGATTTGGATTTTAAATATCTTGTTCAGATTTTAGCAGTGTCATTTGCTGGTTTAGTAAAACCTGACATGTCATTTACATTGAATGCCTGCGAATACATAGAAACACCTCAGTAGCTCAGTCAGTTGGAGCGGCGGTCCTGCTAGTCACGTGGGAGTTCAAATCCCGCTGGAGGCAGGTGAAATTGTCTTTCTGTACAAAATAAGTATACATAGAAAGGCCATGTACGGCATAGGCACAAAAATGTCGCTGCAATGATTAAGTACTAACGGTTTGATGGGCAATGCAATAAGATGCTTAAGCTAGAAGTACAATTTAATCATGCAAAACTCGGGCATCATATCGCATGGTTTCGTCTCGTAGTCATAGTGTGAGTGATTAAGATACGTTACGCTGCAGTTAATACAAGAAACAATATTGCCAATTACATATTCTTTGAGTTAAACAGCCTCTAACATGCAGTTAATTGAATGAATTGGGATTTCATGTCTGAATGAGTTGGGGAACACAGGCGAGTAACTTCTGGGATTTCATTTTTTTTATATTAGACTATGCCTGGATTAACACAAATGATTTCCTCTCCGATTCATGGGGGTTTTGCATATAGCCGATGCACGTACCCGCGGGTCAAGATTAACATTGGATATAATGTGCTCTAAGTGTGTAAATATTGCTCCTAGACGTGAACAAAGACCACGAAGTTCTTTTAGCGTATGTTAGATGCATTGTCGGTGCACTCAGGATTCAATACTCCCAGAGGTGTGGCCGATATACTGACCCATTGATGTCGGACCGAATTAAGTCAGGACAAATTAACGTACCGTAAAAGACGTCATGGAAACAAAACTGCAGCCGTGTAGCTGAGTGCTTTTACCTGATTATATACCTCAATCGATAAGGTGAACCCAAACTTATAACCAAAATTGCAAACGGATCCATCACACAGTTATTATGTATGGCTGTAAACTTAGTTTAACCAAAGTTAAAGTACTGTTGATGCGTACTTATTACATTATGTTATGTATTATTACATTATAGATGATATGGCGAATATTAATGATTTGTGCAATATTTTACAACTTTTATAAACTGCTACGTATAGAGTTTTCTTGCACTTATATGTTTAAACTATTATATATTTTAATGTAGAGAAAGCAAATTTTGCTTGTCTCCACCGGGAATCGAGCTCGGCACTCTGGCACGCATATGTATGACATTCCTGCATAATGTTCCCAATTGGTCTTTTCGAGTAAAGAACTTTAGACATATTTATTAAAAGTAGAATTGCAAGGTATCCGAAGTCCAGATTTGTCATTCACATTCAGATTTGCAGAGCCGATCTGAATTGTTCCTGTTAAGCTTCACTACTGCCGATGTAAACTTTATAATTGTCATAAACCTGGTGTGAAATATGTCTTGTCTTACTGGGGTCTTAACTGTGGCTGATTGACCAACACCAGACAGGTAAGGAAAGGGAATCATTGCCACTTTGTAATGAACCATGTTTAAACGTATCGGCACGTTTCTAGGCGTATGTGACACGTGTGGAACATGCGCTCGTAAGTCGCGAGGCAAGCCACCACCCACGCTCAGAAATAACGTCCTCAGTTTCCTAATCCACAGGTGAACAAGAATCAATGTTGCACCCACTCACCCTTTAATATTTTCAACAGAAACATTTTATTCAAAATATTACACTTTACTTGAAAAAATAAGAATATCAGCACCTATTCACCCAGGACCCTTGCTGTTCACGACCCGGTGTGCCATGCTGTCTTTACCAAGCACATGGTGACAATTATATTTCTATCAGAGCCAAACTTTTCAAATTTTATTGTTGTGTTAAATTAACTATGCACTTCTAGAGTACGTTGCGTTCATGATCTACCTTTTAGCACGGCTTTAAACTACAACCAATGGGACATTTCTTCGTAATGTTTTTATGTTATTTCTCTAAAGCCACACTCTTCATTACGTCTGTAACTTATATTTTTCCTAAAAATTGTAATTCTAGTTGAAAATTGGAAAATACTGTTGATTTATTTTTTATTCTTTTATTTTTAACTCTAGCCTAGTAATAATACCAACAAGTTCCAGCAAATGATTTTTTTTTTTGTATATAAGTAGTAGAGCCAAGCAAACTTTACATATATCGTAACAGACAAACTGATACAGATTATATCATTTCAACAAACTGGCCACGTGTATTTGACATCTGACCTAAACTTTGAAGTTATGGTTCTTTTTAAGGACTGTTGATCCTTAGGAGTACCATTCACGGGTTCCAGTCTTCCACAGAGCCTAATGCAGAAGACGAAGTCTCAAGAAGTGGCTTGAGGTAATTATGGAGGGGGTTAAAAATTTATGTCGTTTGTTTGTTTTTTTGTTTGTTTGTTTTTGTTTGGTTTTTTTTTTGTTTGTGGGTGTCCTCTCATCCTTGCATCGTATTATGTGAGGCAGACTTAGAAGTGGTCAGTGGGTCGGTATTTGAGTTGAATACCCTTGAGTACGACTGTAAAGCCCAATCCAACAAACAAACACTTCAATTCGTACCAGTTGACTATGTTGAAATATGGTTACTGAAATGGAAAAGACTGTTTATATGTCTAAACAATCTCTTTTTTTATTTAATTGTTGTCAGATGTTTATGTATCTTTCACTCTCTATGCAGAACAAAACCGAAACAGGTGACAGTTCGTCCGATTCTAGGTATGAGGACTGCGATCCTGCTAATAAGGCAATCGATTTGGATTAAAACCAGGTATCATCATTTTGAGGCAGCTGACCTAATACACAGGTAAATCTAGTTACCTGTGAATTCTGACTCGTTTGGCCTGTCGTGTAATAGCCAATCTTCACCAGATTATAATAGAGGGGTGTGTTTACGAAGCATAAATGGCACGTGCCTCCATGACAAAGCCTTTCAATTTGCAGAAAGCCTTTGATTGACAACCAGAGAAGCGATCAGTTGTCGTACTGGGCGTGGCCATCTCGTGTATTGCCGTATTTATGTGCTACCCTCCAGCGTTCATTCATATCATCTAAATTGATCCACAACTGACTGTTTCGGAAATGACGGTTCCATTGACAGACGCTTAGCCTTTCCTATAATCGACAAGTGCACACCAAAGAGCATCCGGGATTTATTGCTTTCGCAGCTAGTAGGGAATCGACTGTGAATTGCTGGAACAGGGATTTGTTGGAAGGCACATCATCTGACTGCCATTTCATCACTCATCTATTTCGCTGGTGACTTCTCTACAATAATTCCAATGAAGATGTTTTCTATGGAAATGTACAACCAGGAAAAGATTATTCGAGACAGTATTTCGTCAGAATGTTCGGAGAGAAGCAGTGTTGGAGGGGACTGTCGCAGTGTGGATTCACCGAGTCTTTATTGTTACGGAGCTGGATGCGGTGACTGCGGGTTGGAAGGGGATGTATTTGATGATTCCGTGACATCCGGCATATGTGTGGCATTACATCAGCACCCGGGCAGTCCGCTATATGCCAACAGTGACAATGAGAGTCTGACCTCACCTAAACTAACTTGCCGAACACTTACAGGCCGTAGATTAGCCAGTACGGGCGCCATAGATACTAAATGTGAGTGTCCCGATGACGCAGGGTCTTATAACTGCCGGAGAAGACTCCGGTCTGTCCCCGCTACACAAGACACCATGAAGAAACGGCGAGTAGCAGCTAATGCAAGAGAGCGACGTAGAATGAACAGTTTGAATGTTGCGTTCGACAAACTCCGAGATGTTGTACCGGGACTAACAAATGACAGAAAATTATCCAAATATGAGACTTTACAAATGGCACAGAGTTATATAAATGCATTGAAAGACGTTTTGATTCAAAAGACATGAATGATTGGTAGGTTTTCTTGATTTTTTTATTCGAGGAATCTGAAGACTGAATACATCGAAATCTGTGATCAACTAACTCATCGACTCTTGTGACATGCAGCCAGAACGATATACTGTGCCCGAACACAGGGGTAAAACGTCGAGGCAGTTAGTTTGTGTGGGCCCGTGTAACGGAGTGGCTGTTGTGAGAAAACTGAAGTTATGAATGGAGATCGTATTGTGGCCGATGGCTGGCTCTCCTGACGCACGCGATGTCCTCGGAGAGCAGACAATTCAAGCACCTGCTGAAAGCTATTGCCCAGCTAATCCACCGTGTGAAGCAAGTCATATATCGCAGCATAGTGAACATAAAACTGTCTACGAATGATTGAGATGAGATGTTTAGTGTGGCTGCTGACATTTTAAAGTACTGAGCACTTGAGTGCCTATTGACAATTTGTACCTGTGCTGTTTCTTTCAAGTGATAACGCTATCCAGTTATACATCAACAAGACAAACGAGTCTATATTTTTTTATAATCAAAGTACAAATATTGCAACGAATAATCTCGAACTGTTGTTAAATGTCAAACAAATCAGAAACTATGCAATCCCGCGGTGACACACCTATCTAACAAAGTGATCAGAATATTTTTGTGACATTTACACACGAAAATGAATCCATTTATTCTTGATATATTACAACAATAAAATGAATGTTGACATAAAATATTTCTTTTTCTACTTGTTGGTTTTTGGTTGTGTATATTTTACATAAAATGTGCAATGTATTATCATTTGAACATGTCCTTCCACATGTTTAGGGCAGAGATACGAAAAATTATTTCCTCTATTCGTGTCGAACTTATTTTAAGTAATATGGAAAAGTATGAAATCAAGATATTTTCTCTAGAACATAAAGATAATTTTACTGTTTGCATACAAACGTTAGAAAGTGTATCAGAAGTGTTGTTTTATGAAATAACCTTCTGTGATAACCGAGGAAATAATTTTTAAAACTCGTTTGCCAATTGAGGTAACGAAGGATGTAAGTAATAAGGTACACCGACTGACTTTTTAAAATTGTTTTGGGGTAATTTTCTGAAATTAGACATCTTCGTTGTTTCATAAATTGTATATACATATTCATATTAAGACTGATAATTATAAACCATCAATCTAACCAGAAAAAATGAAACCGCATCACCTCAGTTCTCCATTTGTCTGGCGAAGCAATGAAGCCGCATCACCTCAGTACTCCATTTGTCTGGACAGGCAATTAAAGAAAATCTTGTTCCTAAGTCGCCAGCTTGTTGCGAACATATCTGCTACCTATAGTGAGTGAAATGACTCTTTTGTCTGAGTTTCCAATGTGAGATGATAAGATTGTCTTCAATTTTACCGTTGATTCGCTTGGCTGATCAATGCGTCTCAATAAAAAAAGAGCGTGGGAGAATGAATCCCAGCCCAGTACCGTGCTGAAACGCAGACATAAAAACGTCGGCCATGTTTACTCGTAAAACATGTTAAATGTCTACACTGACCGTCACTGTATATTATATAATTTAAACGTCATAAAAATGCTAAAAAGATCTGTTAAGTTTCAGCATATGGTTATTAAGTAAATTTTATATTATATTTTCGCCGAAATGGCCTACTGTCCGATTTTTTCTTCTAACATTATTGATTGTTGCATGTACTGTTGGAGTTATATACGATACAAACTTGATGATGTTTGACTGGCAATCGTGCACAGACATGTCTTTAATATCGCGTCCGTGTAAGTACTTACGTTCTATACATTAGATTTAGGGCACTGTGAGTATTCCTCCGATCTGCCTTATTTTCAGCATTTTCGTTATTTCTGCACTATTCCTTATAGTTCTACAGCTGCTGGTCAAATAATTCAGACAAAGACTTTTACGTGAATAAAATTCAACGTTTATGTTTTAAATAAGACAATGTTATTGCCATATAAGAAGCTACTCTAATTGGTTACCTTTCGCACTATATAAGATCATATCCTGTGTATTTATCTCTAACTAGTCCCAAGAGGAACAGTTAACAATCTGAGGGGTCTGTTAAGGCAGAAAAACAAAACACAGGCCAATAAAACAACGCCAAACTAAGGTTGAACACAAAATCGTCCATTGTCTATTCGTCAAAAACAATGCAAAGCTTTGTTTTTCGTAATTTTTTTTTAAATTACTTGGTTTGAACATATGCTTGTTTGAAGTATTTTGCAGGATAATACCGTTTGTTAATCGAACTCAAGACCTCCGAAAAGGACACTCTGGGTGTCGAAGGTTCCATTCTTGGACGGATATCAACCCGCAAAATGTTTTGAACGAGAATCTGCTCAAAATAACGAAAATAAAGTTTATTTTCCCTACCTGAAAACCGTCCCAAAACCTATTTCAATACAATGGAAAGAGAGCAGCTGTGGTTGGGAAGATGGTGGGTGTAAGTTTGCACCTAAGACATGACAAGATACAGATAAGCTTCATGTTGCCCCTTATCCGAGAGCCCTAGAGCAACGGGAAGTTCCAGCCTAATCGCCAGCTTTATATTCTTTGTCATATAACATTACAAGCTAAGCATTGTTTCTTGTCAGATACATACAATGTGGTTTTATTCACCCATAATGGAACTGACAGGGTGTCCTACAAGTATTGCGCAATAACAAATTGAGTCTGAATGTGAATAGTAAACAACAGTTTCTTCTTATGTTGTTGGGATCCAGCATACTGTCAAGTTTGTATAAAACCGTCGTAAGAATGCAACCAAAACTTGCACGAATCACGCATTTAGTGTTATTATTTGGTGTTGCTTATTCTTGTACTGCTAAATGCCGCTATTACTGCATGTGATTTGGACTATGTTACATTCATTTTTAAATCATGCAAATAAATTACATATTTAATCACATTGAAAATGTTACATATCCATCGCGTCAGACGTTACGTGAATTCTTAGTTATGGGTTAAGATTTACACTGAACCTAACCCTAAACATAATCTTAAACTATGGTTATCCATAGCCTAATCCTTGAACTTAACCCTAACCAAAATCCTATATCTTACACTAAAATTGAGGCCATATCTAACACGACGGCCTGACTCAAAATGGAATGTCGATTGCCTAAAACCTATGAATCAGTTCAAGTTTATACAAATCAGTGTTGCTGCCTTTCGAGATGTATAGTTTGAGATTACCATCCATTAAGACATCTCTCGGGCAGTTTATACAGACCATTAGATGATTCTTATGTCTTATAATGAATCGAGATCATGGTGCCGGTGTGTTCAGTCTTTTGAAATATATATATATATTTCTTCAAACAGTTTGGAGCATAAATTAATTTCCCATATTTCATCACATTCAAATTAAATTGCTTTATATTTCCCCTCACCACTAGCTCGGACTAGAAACAACAGTTGACAACAATGCCTCCCATAAAAGTAACTCCCAAAAATAGTGTACAGCTACGCTCACAAAAGGAAATGTTCGATTAACTCGGAAGTCACACCTGTAGGCTAGTAGTCTAACAGAATCATACGCCAATTGACTCGGGACAAAAAACTCTAACTTTTCCTCTTATATGTTTTTCTCCTTTTCTCGCTGCCAACAACAGAACAGAAAGGGTTGAAAGGGGGCGTATTGTTTGGTAAAAAGAGCAAAGAGCGTTTCTCACCTCTGATAACGTATGGTTGCGCAAGGTGCCTTGTTCTGCTAATATGGTTTGTTATAATTAAGATGGCGCCGCAGGGGAAACTGGAAGTGCCGTAGGTAATTAAGCCAGGCGAAAACGTTAACAGTTTTCCGACAAATGAACCTCGATGTTTTCCACACAGTGGGAGATATTCTAGATTGGGCTAATCGAGTGGACGGCTTCATGATTTCCCTCAGATGTAAATGTTTTGTCACTGAAATAACCCGAGGACAAGTTAAATATAATGCAATATGTAACAATCATGTCATTTTCTAAGGCAAAATTGAAAAGAAAACAACACGCATTTACAAATCTACGTCCGTCCAGCTATGTTTCTCACCATTAAAAATGTTGGTAATACTTCTTGTAAAAACAGACCGGCATTATGTTTGTTAACAGTGTCTTAAAACTGATTTATATATATATATAAAAAAAATAAATTGCTAGGATTTAGATGGGCTCTAGATGCACGAATGAACTTAATTTTTTTTTTTTTTTAAAGTAGCGTATATAATTTTCAACGAGCATATTTTACTATTAACAGATTTTTCATTCTAAATTTAGATAAATTTAAACTACAATTGTGTTTTTCCAAATATATGTTTTATTAACTTTGAAATCAGTTCTGTACATTTCACGTACTACAAGTAATATAAACACAATGCTAGACAATCAATAGTTTTGTTTGAACTGTTAATTGTATCCCTTTCATCTGTTATTACAGCATACATATATTTCTAAAAGCAATCGCACTGGTACAAGGATGTAGATTAATAAAAATCGAAGAATCATCTTATGTTCCAAATAACTCACAAAAACAAATTTCTAAATAAACCTTATAATATACACTTTTATTGTAATCACAGCTTTCATTAAGCAATTAAAACCTGCATAAATGTATTTTATTTTCAATTACAACGTGATTAACCCAGTAGTAAATTTATAAAGAACACTGGGTGTAAAATCTGTGTTTATTGGGATGTAACCGTCAGCTGGTATTCGAAGGAGTAGAGCATCTACCAAGTAATATCATAGGCGAAAAACTTTTGTTATCCACACAGTGACCTCTCGTGATTGTAATATAAATCTTTTGTGTTTTAAACCTTAGCGCGTGTAAAATGTACTCATATAAAATCTATCTAAAAAACATCCCAGAATAATGTAAACCATTTAGCAAAATTGCCTTTCTGTACATTAAAATTGTATGTTTGTGTTGTTTTGACGCACGATCTCTGTTTAAATCCTCTATTTAATCTCCGGTTAAAATAAAATTGCACTCAAAACAACAAGCCTATTAGTATAAATAATATTGGTATTAACATTTGATGCGGAATACCTCATTTATCTTTGTAAATTATATAACATATTACTTTGTTTTAAAAAAAACATTTCCTTAAAAGCTGTAATTGCGCATATTGTCAAAGGCTTCACTTACAGAACTTGGTCCAGATGAGTTTTTGTCTCATCATAGCAGTGTTTAATTGTCTCTCTAGTGTCGAGATGTTTCCCTTGAACATAGTTTATTACCGCCCTTCTTGCCAACAGCCGTTTGGCGCTTTCACGCGGTACTTTGCCTGTCGCTACAACCGCATGGTTTTTATTAGATTTTATAAGGCACTTGTTTGTCTGATTGCAGGAGAGGCTCAATCAAAGTCATCTCATAATGGCACAAAGATGATGTAAATATCCATATCATATGAACGGTAAATATAACTTAACACTTCTTAACAATATACACCGAACACTTTTGGAAGACATTTATTGAGTATTTGAACCAATTGAACTCTGATTAGGAGCCTCTTAAATATCAGCTTGTACCAAAATGGGGGTATAAAGCGTGCGTAGCCAATACTAAAATGATGTTTTGCGAGGAATTATTAGGATAGCTCTAATGATCTAACGTGGCCCTGGCTAGAGTTGTCTTCCCTAATGGATATCGACCTGCAGCAGTCGTTTGGAGGGAGTGTGTGAAAGAGAGAAAATGAATATGTCCCTGCATAATTCATTAACGTATAAACGCCATAAGACCAAATCAATGTTAGCCGATTGCATTCGGTCCACCCTGGTGTTGCCGTCCACGCTTGGTTAACACAGCTATACAACAACAGAACTATTGACGAATTAAAGGATACACCATTAGCTATTTCCTGCGTGGCGACATTTATCATCCTCTAGTATTTCATCGGATACAATCTAACACTTGATACACAATGGCATCCTCTATGGTACATGGCCATGATGTCCGATCGCAATTAATTCATTTAGATACACTTTCTTGTTTTGTATTGTAAACTAGCAGGTTCATATACTTTTCTTCTATACTATCCATCTTTGTTGGACGGTACAATTGAGAACATACTGGTGCAGATTACGTCATTTCTCATAGGTTTCCGTATTTCGTTTGCATCTGACATGGCTATATGATATTAGTCCGATCATAAACTCTATACCTGTGTTAAACTGGCATAATACACATTTCATTATAAATTCATCATAACAGCATTACATTTGTTCTGCAATACCGCTACAGACATGTGTACCGAAATATGACATAACTTGTCTTTCAAGGGGTGAGTTTTCATTGTTTGCCAGTGATTCATTTAGGCGGGGTTACCCAACTCGACACATTAACCAAAGAAATTATTAATTGCAATTTATTGCTACGCCAAGGTTCCGTTTTAACCCTTTGTTTATTTCTTACACTTACTCTCCCATGAAAATTTTGCACAGATACCTTTAACCAAAGAATGTCACTGGTAAACTTTTGGTTAGCACATCAAAAACTGCCGACATTGAGCCCGGGGTTCGTGTACAGCAACAACAACTCTTATGTTCGTTTATTTACAAACGATGTCCCGATGTGAGATCTGCGGGATACAAGAATTCGTCGATACAAACACGCTGGGAATCGACTAGCAACTTTGTTTTCGTTCTCCATACTTAAACGCCTACAGCTATGTAATTCCGTTAAGGCATTATTCACATTGCCCACTCCCATCTGTGCCATTATCGTGCCTCAAGTTAGAACACTCATTGATAAAGCTTTCAAATCAATCATTTTACTATCTTTTTTCTAGAATATATTCGAATGCAATAAAATTGTGAGAATTCGAGCTAACTTAAAAAATTTAAACCATAAATAACCCAGGGGATGTACATCGGAGAGATTAAATTTTATTTTAATAAAGAATTAATGCTGAAGAGGAACAACGGTCTAATTTATTAAATTGGTTGAGTATATTTCGATTTAAAAAAAGGTAATCACACTGGTACAGGGATGTAGATTAACTAATATCAATATATCATTTCATGATTTAGATAAACTCCCAGAGACAACTTTCTGATATAAATGTTTATTGATGAGTGGAATTAATATATAGCAGCTCACACTTCATATTAGTTCAACTCGTATATGGATTTAATTCATATTTAGTTATAACTCCTATATGTACGCCTACAACATTCGTTCAGAACAATTTCAGCTTTTATATTACGTTAGTGTTGTGTTTGTGACTCTACTTAGATTTAATGTGTTCACAATTTCAGCATCATATTAAAGATAATAAAAGTCTTTCTAAAATAATAAACGAATGGAAGTGTTGGGCTTGAAATGTTGGATTACAACTTTGCTGAACATCCAACTATACATTTAAACATATTGGACGCATTGTATTTTGACATCCATTTGACAACTTGTTATCAGGTTTGCTTCTCTTTCAACGGTTTTGTGTGTAATTAATTTATATTTATCTTTTTCCCTCTTTTTTATTATGTCGTGAGGCTGCTCGAACTGTCTAAATATTGACCTGTGATTCGGTTCAAACTGCAGAGAAGTATACCTAATGACCCATGAGATTAAAGGCGTACAGTGAAGACCTTTGACTCCTAACAGATCTTCTCAAACAAAATTAATTAAACCTTTAATCACTGGCATAAAGTTAACTCGTGGAAAAACCTTACGTTTGGATTGTTGACAGATTAGCGGATGCAAAGTTGTTTGAATTACAGTGTTGGCGTCCGCATACGTGCTCCAGCGGAAATATCGCGTGTGGTTGTTGTAACCCGATATTTCAGCATAAAAAGCCCACCATCAATCTGAGCACACAATACGATATGAGCTTTGTAAGTATGCAATTAAGGCGGTTAATGAAGAATTGACACAACGGATCGATCTGTATTCTATCTGCCCAGATCTGGAAGGCAGGGGTGTGTCACACCGAGGTGCCGTTCTTTCCCCTGTGCTATTTCAGAGATCGGAGTAGACTTGTAGGCCTAATTTGGCCCGTCCGATAGACTGATGTGGTTTGCCATGCTTGGATGTTCTGCACTCAAAGAATAACCAGACTCGGAATTGTAAATGGATGTTTCCCTGAACACGAAACATGCTGTAATTGGTAATTGTTTTGCCTTGTTGATGTGCGGAACTGGGCAGATTATTGCTGTAACTAAACGCCTAGAGTCGCGAATGATTGATGGGGGTGAATTATTGTTTGATACACACTCAGCTCGTCCTAGGGCTCTTGTCTAAAGCACGTTTTGAGTTACGTGTGGCAGTGTTAACCGGTTGCAATCAGCCCGATCAGGAGAATACCGTTACCTTTTGGTTTATCTGTTCACGTCAGTTGATTAATCAAACTATGATTTCAAGATTTATACCTGATTGGAATAGAGCGATACAATTGTAACCTGTGGCCTTTCCGTTACGGTTTGTACGGTTAAGGCCTCGCACGTGTCCCGAGTACACGCAAACATATAACCCTTTATGGCAGCCAATATATCAGTTAACGAGTTGACAATAAGTCCTTACCGACATCAACAACAGCCATATCTGCCTACATGTGCCACTAGAGTGCTATACACACGTTTCTCTTCAACAATTACGATATTAAGCAAACAGAAATGCAGATGTATCTATTGTGCGGTACCTGTGTTGGAAAAGGTATGATGAAACACTATTTGGTTTGTTCAAAACAAACTTCAGTCCGAAAGTTTGTCAAATTTCAAGTACACTTTTAAAAAACTTACTTTTTGTAAAACATACATTTTTGTGTTCGTTTCGTGTGGCTCATTTCTGTTTTCGTTGTGTTGAGAACAATGCATTAATTTGTTTACATTCCTCATGCAAAGCTGCATATGTATTTTTTTTTTTTCGGTTCATAAAGGCATGGAATCTAACTTTCTAAAGAAATGTTTAAACATATTCTTGTAGACCTAGTATGTTAGCCCAAGAAAGACGTTTTTGGATTTATCTAAAAAGAAGTGCTTTAAATCTCATGCAGCTATTGTCATTAAAATTTGTTTATCAAACTTTTATTCGTCCTGGCTCCTTCTTTATACAATTTCATCCTACATCTATCAAGTTCATCATTATCCAAACCCGCCAAAACATGCATAGCATATACGCTTCCCTACCACTCTCACAATCCATCCACTACACTATTTCTGTCAAAGATCCCAAACTATGTAATAAACTTTCAACTACTCTGAAATCCACATATTACTTCTCTGCATTTAAGTCAATTCTAAACATATTATATTTTTTTTAATGAACAATTTATCGCATGTGATACTGCATGTATATAATTTATGGCCATCTAGTTTACGTTTGCTTTAGACTTAGATAATAGTTAACAGTAAGCTGATTAAATGTTGATGTGAATATTTTTATATCAGTTTATCTTTATTTTTCATTTATATGCCGAAAAAGAATGAACCTAAAATATAAACTGTTTAATTTTATTTTTAATTTGGTTAATTCAAGCCCCTATAATCTTTATTCTCGCCATTTTTCATCAGTACTTGCATGTAACAAATTTATGTTTGGTAAATAAAATATTCAATTTAATTCAATTATTAAAACGGATTCCAAAAAGTTTTGAGCCAAATTGTAAGTGCTACTTAGACTTTATTTTCCTTCAAAGAATTTGTCAAATTTACAATCAAAGAAATTAGAAGCAAGATATATTTCTTTTTTAAGGCTATTGTTGGGCGCATGCAAAATTCAAACTTGTTGAATTCGTGGTTATGTAGCATAAATAAAACGGATTAACTGTGTAAATGTGCACACTTTTGACATCGCTTCTGCGTGCGCTCTCTCGTTCGCCTCAACACACAGGTCCAGTGAGCGCAAAGCTTAGGTAGGCGCTTTACAAGTGAATCAAGCCGGCAATTGATCGAAAGCATGTGGTTGGCGTCCGTGTATTATTAATGTGTTATGATACATCCGAGTGTGTCGTTTAATCAACATACCCGGCGTTTACATTGTTGCAAACTACGTCCGTCTCTCCCCACTATGGTAGCTGGCAATGCGCTTGGTCTGCAATCGGTGCCAATTGCATGCTGGGAGCAGCCTTTGCAACACGCCCCGTAACAACCGATCATCTCCGAAGCAAACACTGTGGCTTAGGCTTTGATGTAGTTAAACAAAAAGAAGCACTGCTACATAAAAATTTTTGACAGCAGAAAATAAAATGATAAAGATTAATATCACTTCAAAATAATAAATTGCCATTAGGGTGGTGTGATATGTCAGATTTGTAATGGGTAGGACTCAGCGTGAAACCGTCACAACAAAACAACACCCCCTCCTCGTAGACAAACATGCATTACTATGAAAGTTAAACCCATCGTGTCGTTATTATCTCTAAAAGGCAATGATTATAGTCATTTAGAGCACGCCTATTTTATTGTTTTAATTCCAGCTACATGATGCATGCTATGTAAAATACGCGTACACGTGCACAAGGAATCAATCGATTATATTAAGTAACGTTACATTTCGGCCCATTAATAAAACAAATTGAATTCAATCCACAAATCATATACATTTTTATATTCATAAAGATATAATAAACGTCTATATGATTTAAAAAGACATTCATAATCTACTTTACTAATGTATTGAGGGTAAATTCTGAAACAGATATAAGTAAAAGATAAATAACGCTTAACAGCTCATGATAAATAACTTTGTTTTTAGCGCGATTCCCTTCAAACGCAGAGATCTTTTATATTACACTTTTATGAAACAAAAAGATCTTTAAATTACGGTTCGTGTCTCCTAGTGGTATAATCTAGGAGCTAAACTGCTTTCTAAAATTTTCGTTTTCAAATCCATTGGAGTACGATCCAAGATTAGTTCATTGAATTAAATAACTTTAGATAAAACATATATATTTTGAATAAATGACGAGATAAAAATGTGCTTACCCCCAACAGGATTTTTTCTCTTTTCATTTATTCAAAATATATATAAATAAATAGATAGAATGCGAAACATCTAACTAAATGAGTAATTATGGATTTCTTTAATAGTTGGTTTAAAGAAAACAATATTATTTGAAAAATATTAACAAAAATCGACAGCGTGGGGGCCTGTGGAACATGAACGCCTGAGGCTGGCCATGTTTCGGCTGCAGCTAGCTCAAGCCTATGCATGTTTGGTGACTTCTTAAGAAAATCTGACAAAAGTTATGTTTGTTAAAACTTTGGGACGCGCGAGATGCGTACAGATAAATCCTGGCGCATTATATACGCTGAAGAACCGCTGGTCGGTGCCCTTTTAAGACCAGTCTGATGTCAAAAACGCCGACCGGGCCCCGTCCGTTCAACGGACGAATATCGACCGAGACCCGTATGGTGCACGGTGGGTTTCCTTCCGATGATCGGACGGTGGTCGTAGGATTATGGTCTCGAGAAAATGACCCCAAAAATCACCGGTGACATTCCGATGTCAAAGGTGAACGGAGGGTTCCCGGTTGGTTATCGGCCGATATCCTTAGGATTTTTATCAGATGGGTCTCCGTTGTCCTACTCATCGAAAGAAAATAACTCCGCGCTATTTCTTCGGATGTGCCCACGGATGCCCAATTCTCGATAGGTGACCGTAGGATGTTGAAGGTCATCGGCGGTTTTTTTAAAAGTCTACGATTTTTTTAAAAGCCAGCCCGTAACCTAATCGGTAGAACATCTATCCCTAATCGGTGGTAACGTGACTGAGGCTAAGATGGGTATCTATCTGATAGTTGGTAAATAAAATAACTGATAATTTTTTAACATTTAGCTTTAGGTTCTAATTAATGCACCATTTAAACAAATTATTAATGTCTTCCTACAACAATTTTCGATCTCTATGATTTCCTGTCAAAATTTACTATCTTCCGCATATAAAAGACAATATAAATTATTTAAAATTAACGGGAGTTCGTTAATAAAAATATTCAACTTCAGAGGGAGGCGGTAAGGGGGGGAGAGGGGGGGAGGCAACAGGGACCCCTGATACAACATTAATCCCACTCCAGATGATTTTCGCCGCTGAATACAGCTATTTATCGTCGTTGATCTACGTAGGACTTGAACCCGTTAATTATAGCATACGTCTATCCATTAACGTTTTGTGACGATTGCTGATACACAGCACTATTGAAAGTCCGTCTGAACAACTTCAATTTAGTCGAAAGTATTTATATACTAGTATGTACAGCACTGTCAAAAATCTTCGTTAAGTCTGTCTAAACAACTTCAATTTGGCTAGAACTATCTATATACTGGTATGCACAGCACTGTCAAAAGTCTTGGTAAATTCCTTCTAAACGACTTCAATTTGGCTAGAACTATCTATATACTAATATCTCTGTATAAATTTGAATGTCCCGGCTGGCCTCATCCAGTCTGTGAAGATAGTTAGATTACTGACGGTGCTTCTGTTTGGCCAAACACCATGTTTAACACGTTATGTTGACGAATGTGGATATACGCTGTTATATACATCCTTCTCAAATACTAATAGTCGGAAACAGAGAAAATGGCCTATAGTTTCCTACGTAATTTTTATTCCTAGATTTAAAGATATGAATCATATTGACTTTTTTCAAATGTGTCGATGATAATACCAAATTTCTACGACCAATTGAAAAAAATGTAAAAGCAGAGCATATAGTTCCTTGACACACTCAATTAAAATAGTATTTGGAACCCACTTGCTTTACGTTTATTGACAGATTTCAAATACGATGAAATAACTTTGTTGGCCTACGACAAAATTATTGAAGTATAATAGGTTCCAAAGGCGCATAACTTCTGTCGTAGGAAGTGAAAACAAATTTTAAAAACCGCTTTGATCATATGTGCTTAGTCTTATAGGGTTGGAAGCTTCCGAAACACCGTCTGTGTCACATCACGAAACACAACCCTCATTTATTTTGTCTTATACAGAGAGGTTTGAGTTTACTGTCCATAACACTTTTAGCAGCTAAACAATATTCTGCAAATGGCAGTTTGTTTGGAGAGTAGCAATGTTGTCTTTTCTTAGCACTGGAGGAAAATTAACTTCACATTACATGGTTGTGTTAGCGGCCAATATTGTTGCGTTGGTGTTGATTATCACTGCATGGGATCCACCGCCAGTTATATAAGTGAAATACCGGTAAAACGGCGTTAAACACCAACCAATCTTTAGCAAGAGTCATCTGCTCCTGGTCATACCGATCGGAGAGGAAGTGACTTTTCGATTTTAGCTTTGGCACACACTCTTTAACTTTACATTCTATGGCAGTTGCACTGTTGTAAAACGCTTTTACAATTTAAGATAAGAGGATAAGAGGACAGTAGCATTTCCAAAGCGATTCTACTTTTTTAATTTTTAATTTTTATTTTGCTTAAGTCTTAACGTCTTTTGCAGAACTTTTTACCTTACAAGGTGTCGTTCTGTTACCCTATTCCATTAACACTTCATATTATGTAAATCCCAAAGTTACGAAGACTGTCTAATACACGCTGATGCCGCTTAGATGCAGGTGTCTCCTTACTTATTAAATAGAAGCACGCTCTCTAGATAACATAAATTTTACGCCTCATGAAACCAAACTATCGAACACGTGTGCAAATTTATTGATATTTTTAAAAGCCTCGTGCATTACATTATTCAACAATTCTTTTCCAATTTCTTAAATTTGGATAAGTTTCCCTGTGGTATGGTTTTACAATGCAGCCTCAGTTAAACGCTATTGAATGTAACGGTTTCCCGTTTCCATGTGTATGGAAATAATGTTTGGAAATATTATATAACAATAAAAACTTAGTGGTTCAATTATAGAAAGTTTAAGTTATTTATGGTCTGTTTTAGGGGGGATTTTAGCGTACGAGTTAAATGTAAACCTTTCTACTTTAACTTCTATATATCGCTTGTTTCGGCTATGCCATATTTTGCATAAAAATGCCCGCTGGGAAATTTTCAAAATTGAGTTTCCATGACAAATTATCTTGCTACAGAGAAACCGACCTTTAACAGCCGCCATCTTTTCTGTTATATATATTATTTTATAAATGTAGTAAAAAAAACAATGGGATCAATCAGGAGAGCTTTTACTACCATGATCAACACAGCTCTTATACATATAAGCTATCGTGTTCACAACTCGTGCCACAACAAAGGGATTAAATTGTAGACAGTAAAACATATATAGATACACAAAATGTTGTCTTGTGAATGACGTCGATGTTACCGTAAGGTTTAGCGTCATGGTTAGGATTACAGATATCTTCCTAAAAATAAATAAATAAGCTGACAATATAGGGCCACTTTCACAAATGCCGCACGCCAAAAAATACAAACTATACGATAAAAACCATCTGGGTTAAAATATCGTACGAGATTTTATTGTCCGAGGACATTTTGTGAAACTGGCCCTGAACTTGAAGTCCTTGCTCTATTCTATGGATATTGTATGTTCCGTTTGGTGGCAAACAAAAATCGACAGTTTAGCGAAATCACACCACTATCCCTGAAGCGTATCTCTCCTATTACTGTTAGCAACTAATATAGTGTTCCTATTACTATATTAGCTACTAATATAGTGTTTCAATACCATAAACAGATTGTGACTAGACCCATTTAGGTTTTCAAATGTTACCTACAAAATAATTTATGTTCTCTACCCCATAATTTCCTCTAAGTTTATGGCCCAAAGTAACACCAAATCCTGATTAATAATCGGACAGTAAATCATATGGCGGCACAAAGTTCATATCCTTTTCAGGTTTTAGCCCAAGGGCGTGTCTGCTTTCCCCTGATGCCGTCTGAACCTACAACACCGTATGGTACCTCACAGAACAGCCACACGGAGACGACGTGATGCATGACTAGTATGATATATATACAGTAACGGGTTTCATAACTTTTTACACAAATCATCATTGTCTATTTATTCTTAGACATTTTCAAGTTTCGCTTAAACACAGAGAATGTACTTATTCACTGGAATCTTAAGATGTAGTTTGAAATGGCCATTCATTAATGAACTACTTAAGCCATGCATCGTATCTTTCCAACCGTAAATTTATTTGCCAACCTGTACTAGGCCATTCTAACTGACTCCACAAAATACCGCCCATTAATAGTTGCTTAGACTGTCATTTCCCCTACATGATTTGTGGGGGGTGTGGGTTCTTAAACGAACATTAAGCCATGGGGAGTGATCTTTTATGGTCTACAAGACAAATTGCCGAGTATTGTATGATGTTTGTGGTATATTTAGTCCAACAGAAATCATCTGTTCCATAAATCTCCGGTATAACACCCCAGCACTACAATACTGTATATATAGGACCTGTTTTCATTCCAAATGAGTGACCATTTACACATGTAGTCATAAGCTAATCCATAGCTTATTGTAACTTTTCATAAAACTGCTAACTCTCAGTAGTAGGATAAACTTTCTCGCAATGACTTCACCGTTCCGCTTTATCTTCCCAACTGTTACACTTTTACGGTATTCTACCATGTTTGGTGGCCATTGTTAAGTGATACGCCGTTCATATAAGTGAAACGCCTCAATCAATCAATTAGTCAATCAACTTACCAACCAACCAATCATTCAGTTAATCCTGTAGATAAATAACGGTTATTTGTTATACTCAAATAAATTCAACCTGCAGTCAATTTAGTTTGAATGTACTCGGAATAATATATCTACGGCAAAACTTATTGAAGACTAAGTCATTTCGACACCGTGTTACAGTTATACGGGAAAAGCTATGTAACCTGGATTCAATTGACTTCGATAAGTCTCCTTTGACCACATCCTCCTGTAGTAGGTTATTAAGCAGTTTATTAAATCGTGTGCATGGAAAATGTTTTCCATTTTGATTCTTCATTCTTTTATTCTTAAGATATAAGATTATTGTTAATTATCTCTAGTTGCTTTGTAAATTATTTCCATGATTGACAATTGTTACGTGCTTTTCGGAAGCCATGGAAAGAAAGGAGCGCCAAGTGATACCTCTAGAACCGATGAAGTAAAACTTTAGCAAAGAGAGAATAGAAAAGTTCTACTTGCTAAGAAAGAGACCGAACTTGAGAGCTGGGATGCCTTATGTGCAATCTGTCGCAACAGACATTAACAAATACCCAAGATGGCAGATTTTCCTTCATTACATAAACTTTTTAACCCATTAAGAAAAACTTGTGGTTTTCTTTGACAGAAGGTTATCAATCAGAGCAGATGCATTAAGACGCTATGTAGATGTATGCAAAAAGGCGCCAGAAAAGTTTGATGTTTTTTTCTGAGGGCGAACAGTCAAAGATAATGGCATCCTCTTCTTTAGTTAGACCCCCTACCCTAAACCCTGATATACACAATCTAATGGCATTTATGGTTTCAGGATTTCTCATCGAGTCAATATTTTACAGATGAAAACATCCTTTTGATATTTCCATCTGCCTCAAAAATATTCTTACCTCTGCAATTCTTCGGCGAGCCCTGGAAACAATCTGCTTTAGGAATTTCAATAGGCAAGAGTGTAAATCTGTTTGTACACATGTGGAGAGTTGTGCTTATAAAATCTTTAGGAATAGCGCCAGGTAAACCAGCTGCTTTTGATTGAGCAGACGACAGTTTGCCAATCAAGCAATTTCTGTCTAGAATTGATACATTTATGCAAGGTATACCCTTCTCCCGCCATTTCTACCTTGGAAGCAGCCAAGCTGTTTTTGCCCAGAAATAATCTATCAAAAGGCTATTCATTCGTCACAACCTCTTACAGACAATACACGTCACAATTAAAACACATTGCAGTCGCCTTCGTTGGCAGAAATGTTTGCAGTCGGGCCAGTGTGTCCAAAGAGTGTATCGTAAAGCTGGACCCTTGAGAAATTGTAAGTGAATTGTTGGGGCCTCCCTGTTTTACTATCTCGACCCGCAGTTCAAGAGGTCTAGATTTAATAGCTCTCTCAACATATGCTGATTGTACTAATTACATTGACCTACATGTTCACGCCAAGTTTCTTTCTGTCTAAAGAGAATCGTGAACTTACCTGTTGAAAATAAGAAACCTTGATATCACATATTCTGTCTATAACTACCACAAAAAGCCTTTACATAGCAACTTCAAAATCGGACCACTTTTAAATCAGTCACAAAACTCTCAGCAGTATATGATGACAGAAATTATGAAGGTTTTTTATTCAGTGATACTAGGGCCTATATCTAATGGAACCAAAATAAAAGAGAAAAATTCAAAACCATGCGTTCTATTTTCCAAATGAAGCAAATCATCTACTAGCTTTATAATATATATGGCAAATCATGTTTGATGTGAAATACATATGACAGATGATATAGTAGATTTGTAATAGTATTGTCGTTATTCAGTATTAACACTTTCTTAGTTTACTCTCCATGGCTTAGGGCAGTTTGTTTGAAGATTAACAATGTTGTCTTTACTTAGCACGGGAGGAAAATTAACAGTATGTAATTGCTTCACATCTTGGTTGGGCTAGTGTCAAATACCCCTAAGCACTGCGTAAAATACCTACCAAAGATGTTTGTTTGTTTGATTGATTGTTTTTAACGTCGTACTTAAGGTTATTTCACTCACGTGATGGCATAAAAGCCCAATAAATGAAAGAAACCACCACTGGCAACAAACGAAAACATAATAGGACAATTACAGGATATTCGCAGGAGAATACAAACACATCCCAAACATATCGGCTTCCTGATCATCTTTAGCTCAGAAAGCACCAGGCAGATCCTCTTAAACATCCGCCTACAAAATACAATGTTATACTCAGCTGGAGTCTAGGCAGCGGACATTCACTGCCCACTATTTTCGTTATTTTGGGTAAACACATCCTTAGTTTGAACAGACTGACGTTCAGAACGTTTTGGAGGCTGACACCCATCCAGAAATCGAACCCACGGCCATCAGTGTTAGGCAGCGCATCGTCAGAAGTATATTAGAGGGGTAGTGAATGCCCGCTGGACTCCAGAAGGCCAGGTGGCTGAGTGGTCTAAATGGCATGCATTTGTTGCTTGCGATTCGTAGATTTATATTATATATGGCAAGTCATATATAGAATTGAATTATAATATATAACGCGAGTCGTGTAGTGGGTTCCAATATGCATGGCAAATTATGTATATGTATATGAAGGATGTGTCATATATTTATTTTTAAAAAGCTAATCGCACTAACACAAGGAAATTTATTAACAAAGCGATGAATTATCTCATGTTCTATAGATAAACTTCCGGAGCCAGTTTCAACTGTAATCATATTGTTTCTAGCTCTTTTAATATAACATCGCTTACAAGTGGTCATATAGGAATGTAAGAATACATTTGTATATTAGCGTTAAATCACCAGCATTTTAATGCGTCATGAAGCAAAACCCTTGCAGTTTGTAATCGTTCTTCAATGTCAGACGGGCTGGACTGGTAAACTCAGGAATCATTCCTCAATGCCAGGCGGGCTGGACTAGTAAACTCAGGCACCATATGAAGCCACGTTTGAGACATTGCTAGCATTTAAAGAATACATTGGGGTGAAAAAATGAACAAAGTTAAACAGCCAGTGTTAGTAATGATGTATGTAAGACTAAAATTGACGATTTCGAAGACTAATTCAGACGGTAATTCATAAAGTTATGTGATGTCACAAGCCATTGTTGCAACCAAAGTGTAACTAAACAACGTGGCGTGTTCGTAAAACCATTATTTCAGGTATGGTCTTGAAATGTGATATACTCGAAAACTTGATGTACCAAGTTACACTTTTCTGATTTAATAAACAGAGTTATTGTATTGAAATAGCGGTCAATATATGCAGTATATTAATAGCACTGGCTTAGGCAGACTGACATCAACCTTTTCCATAAACCCACGATAATTTAACTGACCGAATTTCAAGATCTGAGCTAAAAGCTGCAAAATGCTAATATTTACCAGGATTTTATTTTAATACTATGGGTTTAAATTAAATTAATATAATCAGTCAAGCAATTCGAACTTAAATGATAAAATTTCCACTTCATGACTTTGCTGAAAATGAAATAGGAAAGCACAGCGAAAAAATGAAGTTTGATTTTTAAAGCAAAGGCGAAAGAGAGTTTGGCAGTAAAATCAATATATTGACGGCAGTTCTGACTCTGTAACAAATGGGGAACTCATCAAGTAGTTTACCTGTGAGCACGTGCAGGCCATTGTTGATTACAATACAGAAAGGGTATAAGCCACAATTTAAACTGTACACAGGCCAGGCGAACCTCTTTTGTACAACGAGAAATAAAAACGGATTTCAGTTAAAATTTGTCTGAATACGTAAAAGAGGAAATTGAAAAGTGAATGAGTCCCAAACAAGGGATTATATAGTGTGAATAACAGAGCTTCTTTATGAGAGTCGATCTCAGGTAATATCAGCTTAGATGACATGGAGACAAACCAGCACGAACTGTACCGTTAATACAAAGCATCTACTCGATGTCAGGATTAACCGTGACTTGAATACCCAGCTATTTAATTTCACGCCTGTATCCACTTGTCAAAGATACAATATCTCTTTGTTTCATCAAAAGAAAAATAGACTTGACTGAATTGATTTCTCAATATCAACAGCAGAGCTATCGAAAGGTTTCCCGACCTGAATTTATTCCTTTTGACAGTTTCTACAATCGTCAACTTAAACATGCATACAGATTTAATTTGGAATTCTGTCGAATCATTTTTTTTTTTAATTCGACATATAATTAACAGGGTATAAGAGTAGAATCGATACACTTAATGCGACACAAAATAAAGTGATGCGAATGTTAGATAAATACACTTTCACAATAATGTCATTTATTTATCGGGTATGTGGGTAAGATTTATGTTTGTGTCAATGTTTTTTATGTTTATATTCAATTCATTTCTACACGAGGGTTGTCGTAAAGGCATGTCAAAATTTATCAATTAAACTTTGTAATTTCACAAATGATAACATATTGCTGTATAAAATAAATACGATGTCAATAAGAAATCGTCAAAGCTTCCAGTGTATAATTAGGCCTTTGTTACTCCTGTTTTGTTCGATATAGTTTTGTATTTCCTGTAGATATACAGGGCAGATACAAACCAGGTCTCAGTCGTTGATGAGATTTTCCACTGAGAGTATGATGACAAAAGTTCCACAAGACCTGACCCGAAAATAAAAGCCAATGAAGCGAAAGGAAGTATTGTACATAAAGAAATGTTTTGTTTGAGAGCATTCACCTTTGTGCGCTTTTCTCCCGATGTTCACTTTGCGTCTCTAAACGGTTTTCTTTTTCCGAGCGCGTTCCCACGACCCGTCGGACACGATGTCTTGGTTTGAAGCCTTTGTGGAGCCTGTATATACATTGTATGAGGTAGGTATTGAAAGTCCCTGACCCTGATCACCCCTGTGCCAATGAACTGGTCCTCGGGTCGCTGGCCACAATGGTGTAACACTGAGGAACATCTTGAAACGCCATGGTGGACCCAGTTAGACGCGTGGCATTGCTCGTTTCCTTTTTTGTATAGTAATAACCAGCGTCGACTTTCGCTGTTCTCTTTACGACTAGCTCCTGTTATTGGCCCAAGCTATTGTTAAACTGCACCAGTGGACAAATACTATAGGTTCTATTTATGTAATTGTAATAGGTAAAAGACACAGTCGTTCCAAACAGGCTTATAATAGTAACGTTTCATACACGATGACATTGGGTCAATATGCTTTCCTGATATATTTGTTTAATGAAGAGAAAGCCAATATGGCTAACCTGTATTATCAAGATCTTGTACCCAAAATATCTACTCCCGATTAATGACCCATTTTAGCATATACGAGAAGCAAGGATCTGAAGAGCGTGCTTGTAAAGGTGCAACTTCCGTTTGGGGCTTACATTTTCTTTAGCGCATCTATTCACTGGTTAATTTATTTTTTTGAAACAGCAGTTGTCAGGTGTATTTATTCATTATCTATACCGACTATTTTGTTTGCTACAAATCTATTTAATGCCTTACATACAATAAACTTCTCTAGAGATGTCAGTACTTATACCCATTACAACTCGAGATTAAGATGGTGTAGAAATTTGTCTTTGAGAGTTTATGCCAGTGATATTTTTTTAGAAATGTATTAACCCTTACAGAAATTCAAACCGTCGGCGTCCTACCTCCGCGGCATTGCTTATAGATCGCCTGATCATATTAAAACCAAGACCATGTTGTGTAGTAATATTTGGTAAATTTCAGTATATTGGGCAGTGATCGTCCGATAATTTAAACCTGTATAAATACACCTGGACTATGTTGTGATGTCATTCAGTTACTGATCATTGTCCTTTCATAAGTTGCTAACAAGTTTAATTGTTCTTATATCAAATATATGTTCCATTTGTTTTGTTAGCTTTTGTGATCCACACAATTTATTTGAAGTGCGGGGAAGAAAATAGCTGACCCACGTGAGTAGGAAGATATGTGGTTATTAAATAAGTTATTAAACACAAATCATTTTTACAGCTACAACAACAACTTTCCAATTTGTAAACACGATATAAAATTGCTCTTTTATTACGATAACCAACACAGAACGCCCTAAAAGTTAACTGTTCATTTCTGTATAAGTTTAACTTAACCTTGATAGACTATGTAATCAATATTAGTGAACATAATTGAGAGAATACCGTGATTCCCGTTGTGTATTACAGTCACAGTCTTAGAGAAACTCAAAATGGTTATTAAAACCGAAATATGGACACTAATCATGCACTGTTTATCAAATCTCGTAGTTGTGACTTGGTTCAACGGTCAGCTTTCTAAGCGATTTTGGGGAAGTAAACCCAATCACCACCAGCGAAGCCTACCTTCAAGTTCCCCTATTCTTGTCATGTTTAAACTATGTTTGAATTATGGATCAATGGATTTCGTGTTGAATATATAGCTTAGAGTTGTACAATACGAGCTATACAGTAAACACCCCATCTTGGCTTACAGCACATCAGTTATCTGAATTTTTTTTTTCTTTACCAGCTATGCATTGGAGTGACACATCCGTTGCCAGAAATTTCACACAACTACAGAAAAGAGCCTTTGTTTCGCGCATATAGAAATGGCTGCATGCAGCTCCAGATCATTGTTTACTCAATATTTCGTTTTTAGTGTTATCAGCACCATCCTTGGTGGACACACAATTTTGTGAAGCTTAATAAGTGAGG
>JARFOD010139281.1:0-13218 GCA_031763545.1 Mopalia muscosa
CCCCCCCCCCCCCCCCCCCCCTGCTCTGGGAGACAGATCACTATCTCAACTGTTGGAATATGCAATAATAAAGGGGGTTTAGAGTATCCTTAACCTGCAATTGTGTTATGACGTTATATTGTTTCTCAAACATACAGGTCTGCAACTTGTCAAACATTTAATATGGATCACTTACTGATGTTATATGGAATGTAATGACATCCCATGAGAAGTGGAACATGTATTGAAAATTTGAAATAAATGGGTTCATTTATTTTCATAGCAGTAGAAATAAAATTCAAGTTTGAATAATATCGGTGAATATATTTTATTTTGCTCATCATCACAACACATATCCCTGTAATTACCGTAATATTACGGCTATGTGGCTTTGCGGAATTCGGTGAAATTCTAGACCGTCCGTAGTCTTAATAAGAAGAAGCTATATTCCAATCCGCGAACTTTTTTCTCAAGTTATCGTGTACACAACACGTTCATACAATACATAAAAAATACTGTAAAACTACGTGCATGGTAATGACCGTACTGTTTCGCGGGATTCGGTGAAAGGCAATACGCGTAGCATTAACAGGAGGAAGCTACACACCAAGTTTGGTCTCTATCCGAATATTATTTTTTGTGACTGATCCCTGTTATCTAAGCAATGTAAAATCGTAAATTAAACAACGCAAAAACAAAGAAAACAAAATTGAATTAAAGATGACAGATATGTATTTTTCGTTTGTTTCGTTTGACAAATTAGCCTGGCCGTTGAAACTTCTAAAACTTGTCAACCCGAAATCACCAGAGCACGGAAGACAAAGTAATCCTCAATGTATCAGAGAGCATGCCCCTCGGGGTGGCTGTCACGTGTCAGGGTGACAGGTAAACTAATCAACTTTGACAGGTGTTATTCTACACTTGATCTGATATTGGTCTTTTAAAGTCATTATTCACTCACTGAAAACTAGTTCTGGTCGGTTCAAGCTCTATACATAACACTTTAGCCCCATTTGTAGCAGTTCCTTGTAAACATTTTCGTGGAAAAATACAACCTCTTTATGTGTCTAAATATTTAGACAGGGTCTCTGCGATATGCTGAACCGGCAAATCACAGGATAAATTGACACTTTGCGTATTATAGCACCATGAAGATGATTGATTGAGTTTGGAATTGTTCACACAAGAGTTTCTAAGGCTGACGGTGATTCGTCACTATGCATGGAACTTAACCCAGTGTCCGAGTCATTGTCTTCCTGTTTGTTAGCAGTATATAGAGAATTCTCTATAGTAATTCCTCTTTGCTTTAAAAGCTGAATATTTTCATTCCTAGTCATATTGCTATACATGGGTATATTTTTATCCGTTATCTGGGTGTGATAATAAGTGTTCGCATGTGAATTAGTTACAAAAGGGTTATTTTCTTGATCGTACAGCGTCCATGTAGGGTCTCTGACCGTGAAATCAACTGGGGGTGTGTGCTGGGTGGTTTCCAAATCACCTATTAAAGAATCTAAAAGAGCTTTCTTTTGTTGCCACTCCTGGTTACACAATCGAATTTCTTTTGCCAGATTTTCCAACTGTATCCCATGATCTAAGTTAGAGGCCATTGACCGGTTGATCTCATTTTGGATATCCCTGGCCGATTCTCCTGTAGGGCGGGCACTGTTCGTAAAGTTCCATCTGAATCGTAAACTGGCTTTCCTGAGGTCGTCAGCCGAGCCCGAAGACTCCGATAAATTGTCCATCTCCTGATTCAAAGTCACTGATAAGTTTTGAATCTGTTCCTTTTCTTCCATGATTCTGTCCTCTATGTTGATAATGCTGTCACAGATTTTAAGGTATTGTTCTAAAGCCTCTGGTTCTAAACCGGCTGTTAAATCGTCTGAACTCTCGTCACTCAGACTCTCTAGGTAAGCATCTTGGACGTAGTTCTGTCCGTTATGCTGAACTCTGTGGTGGTGAGTTCTAGTTTCATAAGTCTCTATTAATCTGTCAGTCTCCTGGATCCGATGGTAGAGATTCTGTATCTTCTCCTCTTGAGACAGAACAGTTTCTACTAGTGATTCTAAAGATTTAGGTTTATGGAGACCCCCTTTATCATTACAGGAGCAATGAGGACATTTACAGAGTGATCCTTTACTTGATGATGAGCGGCTTCTCGATCGACGAAGACGTCGTCTTGATCTCACCCACTCTACAGAATAATGTAAATCTTCAAATTTCTGAAGTTGTAGTTTCACATTTCTCTGTTCAATTCCCCAAGCTTTCCAAACTTTCAGAATCTTTGTACGTCCTTGTAATGGACGCTCAACGTCACGCCAACGTTCGTAGATTGCGTAGGTGTGGGCATAGTCCAACTCTCCCTTACGTTCAGTGGACAGGAGAGCATATATAATGTCATCACAGGTTGTTCGCTTGGTAAGACCAGTCAACCACTTCTGTGTCCCATCAAACCAGACTGGAATATCAATATTGGCGCTTGACGAGCGTAAATCCATCTGAAATCATAAAACAAATCAATAAAACAATCGTATGGTAGATGTTTGTAAATAAGCAATTCAGCAAGCTACATAAAATGAAATAATCAAAACGTCATTGTCCATTAACCCATAACAATATACGTCCTTACCCGTAGAAAGAGAGCCGAAAAGTAACCAGTTTAAATGTGGTCATATAGCTGCCCACTTCTAATATGTATTTGATCTACTCACTTCAATAACCGTTCTGTGGGCAGTTTTCCATTTTAAGGTCTTAGACGATTACTACCAGCGAGATTAACCTTAGGCCGAGAGTCAGCCAATTGAATATACAGCCCCAGATATATTCAAGTCATGAACAAGGCGTTCCGGGTCGTTAATTTATACGACACAACGTGTGCCGCTTTCCTTTTAAAAAAATCGGACACAAAACAGTTAATGAGACGGTTTGGTCATTTTATTAACATAATTTAACACCAAATTAATTTACGTTTCCCATACACTGAAATCATTTCCATGATAAAACATTTAGCAGGCAGTCTTAACATTAACAGAGTAATTATTATGCCCATAAATATTTAATATGAAAAAAAACTTTTTCATTTATTTATTCATTATTAAGCTTACATATGGACACATGTATTAAGCTAAGACGTTAATGATTTGGGTTACAAATTCCTGTACATTATTCAATAAATATTCTCGCTAATATATTTGTATATGGACGGGAAAACCTGCATGCCTCCAGCATGGCAAGGACCTGGATATTTGGTTGACAAGGCAGGCACTCTTACAGCTGATCTAGAGAGTTCACGCTACAATCACCCCAATTTTGCCCAAAATAAAGGTTGCTGATTACTCGCCTCTTGACTCACTGACACAAGGACTGGGTTCTGATTCAGTAGATAAATAATAGTCAAATAGTCCACATTGCACGCTTATAACTATTATCGGTTAATAATAATAATACTTTTATTTCAGACAAAAAATCCATAGAGAAGTGATACACAATAATGTTAAGGGTAATGGCCATATATATAAGTAGGCTAAAGGTTATTCTATTACATGTTCAAAATTGATCGCCATTTAGACGTCATGTTTGAAGAAATTGACACCTCACAATTGAGAATAGTTTGGATGACAGAATTATCAGACATATCTAATCTTTTTTTCAAGTTAAATACAGCCTTTCGTAAATCATCACCAAATGATGGAATATTATGAGTAGCAAACATAAAACATAATGTAAGATGCTGAAGACCGGACAGTATGTAGAAGGGCCGTATCACATCAAACAACTTACGCGATGCTGTTGCTGTGTTTAACTTGTTGTTGATTCTGTTATTTACACACCATGGCAGTGTAAAATGTATGTGTTTATCAAGAATATAGATCTGTTTCTTTTGCGTTTAGTTTTTGTGTTTGTTACTTTTCCTAATATTTGAGGTTAATTTGAGAGCTGGTGTTGACTGCTAACAGGATGTGTCAACACGATGCTGACTTGACTCGGTTCAAGTCGATAGTTCTATTTGGCTTAAACAGGGAAATGCTTTGGATGAGCTATATGCTGGGATAATAATCTGCCTTGAGGTGTGGGAATTCGACAAGGAGCATTTCCTAGACCCGGGCGATATGTGCATATAGTTTACTTTTTGTGAATGGTTATGAAAAGAAATATAGATCGTGTAGTATTTTCTAAGACGGGGGATGGGGGTACGGTTGTCAAATTTCTTTTCATCTGTGTCATAGTTCGTATAATTTTAAACAACAGAAAAAATCATATAAATGAATAGCTGAAATTTTTGTTTCAAAGGCTGGGCTATATCAATCGAGAAATCACAGTCCAGAGCCCATTGAGATGTTGTTTAATTTGACCACAATTAAGTTGTCAACTTTCTCGGTGCTGTTGAGAAAATAATGTTCACCCTACGGTAAATGGAGAAAGCATCCCTATATCACTAAGGGCATACTGTTCCTTACCAGAGCTCTCTAACAAATACAAATTCCCCCTGATATATTATTGACCGTGACTTCGGTCAGAATATATCAAAACCTGACAATCTACAAGTATAGTAATATTAAGACGGGTAGCTTTTTTTCTTTGGTTGCTGTCATACCTAAAATTCATTTGGTGGCTATATATTATTTTTAGACCAAGTTAGTCTTTGCGGATTGACGTTTGCGTATTTTTGCAATGGAAATTTTTTCATCTGGTGTTCTTGTGCCCAAGTGTTCACCGGAAATCCGAGTTATGCCCAATTACGACTTGCTAGTGTTTCATATTACACATTATCATGGGCCCGTAATGTCAAAACCTAATGATTGATTACTTTGCTGAGGATTAACGATAACATCAACGGCCATGACGCAAATCAGTGGCCTTGCTGGTTACACTGGCTGGTATTCTAGCAAAACAGGAGTTTCCTGATAGGATACCCTCCAGTATATACAGGAGAGGTTATCTTAGTCCACAAAACTTGTTACTTAGACAATGTACAACAAACGTATCAGGATATAAGCCTTGAGAATGGATCAGTACAAAATGCGCTCTATGGAGTATTTGTTTTGCCGTTTGAATGTATGGCTATTTATAATAATAATAAAACATAGAGCATAGAACATGTATGATAATATGACGTATCTGGATTGTAATGCTGATGAATGTTAGACGTTCTGCAGCTATGAGTCACAGAGTGCGCATGCTTTATACGCCTTTGCAGAATAGCTGCCGACGTGTGTAATTCCCCAATTACATGAACACAAGCAGGTGACTGACTTAAAAGCCCGTATACTGTTTCGGCCCGAATAACCCAAAACATCTGCCAAGTTACAGATAAATGGCGTGAAAAGCGTGCTCTTTACCCGTCCCACACATTGGAGAAATCTGTAACTCTATACCTCCCCAAGCCAGTTCAATTTATATCATTTACACAATTACAGCTTTAATATTTAAAGCTATATATAACTTTATACATACCCAGATGGTCACTTTTCAAGTAAATAAGTAGCGTGTATTTTCAAACTTACAGTTTTATTGAACACGAACGGTTTATCCATACCATGAAAATCTCGGGACTGATTTCTGGGCTTACTTCGAGCGAATACTTTAACTGGTCCAGCAATATTAAGTCACGCGTGTCTCTCAGTTATCACTACTCCTATCAAAGTTCCAGATGATGTGATGGTATGTCCTTCCTATGGACTGTTCAACATTCAACATTACTACACCGTGACAAGGTGATGGATCAATTACAATTCTATAAACTTGAGTAGGAAGTCTTGAATAATGTACCCATATACATACACATCAAAAGATCTGGTACATGAGAACATCTATGTTATTTGCTATGCATACAAACCTACTAGTATACCGCTTCGTTAACACTTTCACAACTAAGACAATTCACTGGCATTATTCGCTATGGAAAAGCTAGCCTCTGCTATATAAATGACTACATATTCTGTTCGCACCTATACCCTTTCTTTAACATTTACACAAATAATCCTCCGAAATGCAGATGTTAAATGAAGAGTTACGCCGTCATTACTTTTACGGTCTATACACAGCCTTTCCGGATTCATTTTGAGGAATAATAAACATACAGTTAGTCCCGTTTAAACACACCGGAAGCAGTTGGAAAACCCTACATTAGCGTGTATCATACATTTATACCTCACTATACAGACATGTGGAGAGATACCCTGAAGATGGTAGTTTAACATTGAAGTAGCTAACTATAAAGTACACAGGTAGACCCCATGTAGGTGTCCGTTCGGAGATCCAGAAGACGAACTAGAACCCATTATAAAATGGTTAAATGTCGTTTCAAAATTAAACGTGCTAATTTGCAGAGACGTTAAACTAGTCACTGGGACCAAACATATGAACTAACTTAAGCGTCCGTGTGTTCCTTAGGCATACACAGGATATTACATGAGACGTGTTACTTGATGAACACTACTGAGCATGTTCTCAAACCTACTGACGTTAACTAGTTTAACCACCTGTGGAATCATAGCTGATGTTTACTAAGATCGACTGAGAACCAGACCAATCTCTACTGAATTTAGAATCGTATCAGATAAAGATACATACCAGAGACGAGGCTCGGACTGTTAGGGTACTACCAGTGCTGCTACACACCGACATTCTCAGGGTATATATGAACGATATATCTCCAGCAATCAGAAACACCGGACTGACAACACACATGGCTAGGAGAGAATAAAATACCTATCTACCCATATACAAACATTCCAGGACTGGAAAGACACAGAAAGTCTATTCATCCGTCCAGATAGAGATCATATGATAATGAGAAGAGAAATTGTCATTAGTAGTTTTGTATAATACTCTCTATTGAGAGATGGGAGGTATGTATATTCCGTTTAACATGGGAACACCCAGTCTTTTGTAAACACGGTTATGTGAACACGCTGCAAATAAATATATGCAAATTATACAAGTGAAATTAAATAGGTATTTCTTTAGCTCCCAACATTCCGAAAGCATGCATGTTGATGACGTTCCGTGATCAACTATAGCCGCAGGTGATTTCAGTATTTGCCATATCTACATAGTTTATCGTCCCAGACAACATTATATTTATAGAGGTCGGATGTGGTCTTTTTCCCTCAAAATAATACAATAACCTGATTCTTAATTAAAAGTTTATACCCAATAGTTGTTACAGAAGCTAAATCAATATTTAATATAATAACTGTATGAAACCCTTTCAACACCTCCCTCGATTAACCACTGACAGGACCATCCGTATGATATGTTCCTATACATGTATAAGCGAATTCATGCAATACAAATGTCACAGCAATGACACCAACATACTGTAAAACAAAACAAAAAACAGTGTATAACGTTTGTTTGTATGGGGATTCTGCTTCCTATATCGGGTCATAGGAATCTGGGTTAGGATCAAACCACCACACGGCATAAAATAGCAGTACTGAATCACAGATCGCCTCATCCATAAGCTCTGACGGACCTGGAACAACAGGAAGCTCCTACCAAACATTTGCCTACTAATAGCTGATAACTTAATATCCTAAGAGATATGTTTACGCTTTGTTGCTAGTATAAATTGAAAAGAAATAAGGTGGCAAATTAATGTTAAGTGGCATATCTTTGAGTTGATCATGCGACAGAGACAGTCAGCTGAAGGTAACTATATACTAGAATTCGTTACATTCGCAAAGATGAGCTCGTTGCTTTGTCTTACAAGTAGCTCACTTGACAACTCTAACACAGCTGGGAGCGAAAACATAGAGAAAGTATGTAAATCACTGTGATATGATGAGATGTGATGTGATAAACAAGTGGTTAGGCCGCCCACCCTGCTTACTGCTTGGAGCGACTTTAATCTCTCCTAACACTATAGTATAGAGAGAAACAAGTCTATCATTAGTCACCATCTGAACCCGTTCTATATATTACCATTATCAGCACATTAACGGGCTTTGTTTGTCGTATAGCTGACGACGGTATGTAATCGGGTGAACAACTCATTTGTTTGTGTACAGAGGCACACTGAAGATAAAACATTAAATCTTTGTACAATACAAACATATGGTGGGAAGAAATTTGTCATTAATTTCATTAGAGTGACAGTCTTGAATCCGGCCATAAAATCGCCTCTGTGAAGAGTTTCGTTTCCCGTCAATTAATGCTATTAATACCAGGTGTGCCTCTGGCAGTATTTAACGCTGAAACTGCCGGATTCAAACAGGTGAGCGGGAACTAAATTGTAGTTAATACCGCTATACACAAAGACCAATTAGAGAAAGGCCCGCGGCGGTAGTTCACTGGTTAGCGTGTCGGCCTACTAAGCCTACTGGATGTACCATGTACAGGTTCGAGTCCGTCTGTCGGGTTGTCGGCCACCAGGAACCACCAACACGATCTGGCTCCGGTTCAACTGCATTGAACCCCAAGAAAGAAACCAATTAGAAAGCTTTTGCCGAAGCCAATGGAAAACGAAATCTAGGACGGATCTAATATAAATCTTCAATGTTATGCTAAGAAGGAATAAAGGCGAGAATAGGGAATTGGAAAATTTATCAAAAACAGCAAGACTGTAATTTGGGTATTGGCTTCTACGAAGTATATATCAAAGTTAAATTCTCGAAGAAAAAAAGGGCTTCGATTATGATGCAACTGGTTTCCGTAACAAACCATCTAGAAAGCAGGGATCTGATCAAATAATGATCGTATGCAGCTTTAGACATATACATCCATGGTAACGATACTGGCCAGAAAACTTGTTTTCCACAAGATCGTATTCAAAGAAATTTCACGTTCAATAGTTAGATGAACATGATCTCTCCCATTGGAATGTTGTAAGCAGTAAATAAAGATATGATACATACGGAACGTGAATGCTGGTCGTATAAACGTCTAAATGTTGTCCATACCGTTGGTGAGTTTCACACACTTTATATCCACCATTCAACAAGCGATCAAGCTCTTACGAAAATTCTGAACACTTCCATCGTCACTGAGCAATAGGCCTCGAATTGCATAACATAGACACAGTAGACCTACTATATATTACATGTATAAACTCAGAGGACTAAGAAATTAACACCTCACGCCCATGTGACTTACGTAACAGTTCTGTCACCTCGTTTATCTAGCGCCTTGTAAAAGGTGTTAAAACTAACTGATAGTCTGTATGCAGCTGCACGAGCTCGTGTCATTAGCCAGTAACTTTCCCTTACACCTCAGCAAGTGTTAAACACGTCACAAAACATATACGTCTTAACATCGCCAAATAAAGAAGGCATTAAATACACCAGAGGCGACGAGCAAATAGATGTTACGCGACTGGCCGCTCAACAGTCGCTATAAAAACAACGTCAACATTGAAGGCCGAGTAAAAAGGCATCTGACATTCAATAGGTAAGCTTACAACAGCTACGTGGACTGACATGCTGAATCGGGCTTTAGTTGACGATATAAATACCTATTCATAGCGTGTTTATTAGTTGAGTTTGGTGTTACTAATTATTTTGTCCCGTGTTAATGAGATCGACATGCGATGCTAAATGGAGGTTACGATAATACAAAACTACAGGAGAAACGTTAGAGCGTCCTCTGCAATCCGTTCCGGCACACCTATGTTCATTTGATATATGTTAGTAATCCACAGAGACCCAAAACAGATTTCCTTCTTTATACGTGAGATTTGATTGCTAATTAAAAGCGATTAGGTAAACACTGGGTCAGCTCTTACTCTACATTGTGTGTGTCAAATCTGATACATGTCTTCGCCTGATTTAATAAGGTTAAATAAACTGTGTGAGAGGAAGTAATACCTGGTAAACGTTGGCATTCCTGACGAACAAAGTCACAAACTATAACCTTACAGTGTGGCAAGTTTATATTATTATATTGCATTCTTTATTCTGCTAAATAGAAAGCCGCGTTAAAATATGCCGTCTCCAAACCTCCCCGAATGTAGGCCTAATTACGGGAAAGGATCCGACCGTATTGATGAAGCAAAGCATAATTTGACAAATATTTAGTCATAATAGCTGACAGACAGATGGCTACTTTCTTATTGAATTTAATAGTATCTCATAAATAACACCACGGTCAAACAATAGCAAATAAATCCTATCTTAAACCAATTAAATGTTATTTAAATGAATATACCAGATTGGTATAATCTTTTTAGATTGTTTTACGGGCAAATAGAAGTCGGCCGTATACATATAAGGCGGAAGACATTGATATGGATAACAACTTCACAGTTTATTATACACAAAAATGAACTTAGAAGTTGTTATCCATGCAATGTTTTCCATCTTACAGATTCTTAAAAATAGTAAATAACGTAGATTAGATTGAGATGGTAATATTGCTTTCCTTTACAGCAGTAGATCTCGGGTCTGTACATACATGTATCTCATAGTATTCATGTGCAAGTAAAGGGATAATCCTCGTACGTTTAGTCGCATTAGTTGTTTTCTAATATGTATACATAGAACGGATGCACTATACACATATTCTAGTATTCTTCCGTCAAGTGAAATGAGATTGTAGATAATATTATCATAGTCCATAAATCTCACCGATAGGAGCAGAGATACTCATCTGTGAGGTCCTTAAACCCGGTGACCGGAGATAACTATCAGCGGATGACCAAACCAACCTATAACTAGAGCCCACTTCAAAGCATCTTTATCCTCATTTAATCAGCAGATATGGTCATTATGGACATTAAACGATTTAAAGATAGACCGAAAATCGATCATTATTGGGTTTTTTCTTCATTGATCTGCAGGTTAATCGCACATATCTATATACCTAAAGGGATAATTTAACGGTTAAGAGATCCAGAAACTGCGCAAAGCTGCCTACACAATCCTTTCTGTCTAACATTTCGCACCCCACAGTTTTTTAATGATAGATATTGATAAACTATATTTCTGAATGGTTATTTAACCAATATTAACACTATTCTTTGAAAGCGTTTGATAGTGATAAAAAAAGAAAATTTAAGTAAAATAAAGAAAATCCAGTCATTCAATAGCTTATAGATTTTTGTTTTGCACACACGTTTTGATTTCAATACGATGGATGCGTTTTTGGATTTTGTCAAATAAATCCCAATTAGCTAAAATTCGCACTTCACCTATATTTGGGTATACTTGTGTGCATTATTGTCAATGGTCGGACCTTTTTAAATATTCATTGTATTTTATCGTAGAGAAATAAAATTGTGCTGGTCTCCACTGTGATTTGAACCCGAATCGAATGCCCTTAATGACGGCTATAAAGGCTTACATCACACTTACATCGACACTGAATCTGAGAGCGGGCCGTAAACTCCATACCAGCTAGGGAAGCGGTCCCAACGCCACAATTTCAAACAAAGACACTAAATCTTCAGTCAAGTAAAGGCAGCGAGCCTCATTAATCAACATGGACTTTTAATGATCCTTAATGTTCTTACCGTTAACTTTTCTATCTCATGACATTTCGAGTTGTTAACTATAGTTTACCTATACAACGATAGCCTAAAAAAAACATAAAACGTCAACCTGATACGCCGTCGTATTTCCAATTTTTGCTGGAGTACAAAACAAGCCCTGTCAATGTAATACAATACAGGCCCTACCACTGCAATAAAATCTGCAATAAAAATGGAATAGACACTATTCGTGTTACCTTAGTGTATATACCTTTGTCCAACTCTGGATTATACAACAACAGAAAACTGGCTGCCAATCCGACAGGGTACAATGAGGCTAGACACGGCTGTGGAAACAAAACTCTACAAGTCAATCCGGAAATAAAAAAACGGCCCTAGGAGTATCACTCTTACCGACTTATTCTCATAACTAGTGGAGTTCTCGTTGTTTTATAAGCTTTTAATAAAGATATATATGGGAACGATTTTTTTTTACAAAATATTTTCCACAAAGAAGGCTAAAATGATACAAGACATAAGTATTCGAGTTGCAGTTATTTGCTTTCATTTTGATTAATGTAAAAATGTCCAAAACAGGTAAAAGTTTTGACAATACACGTATACATTTCCTTCTTCAAAAACTAGTCACCACTTAAAGCCCCTTCTTTGTGTATTCAATAGAACGCATTATAATAATATGAAAATCACACCTGATCCACCACATGCTACGAAAAGCTTCAGCACCTCAGAATTGATTAACCATTAAAAGAAGTTTGTATTCAATGGTAATAATCTCATGTCATAATCTATAGGTGAAACTCTTTACAAATTATTTTTTGTTTTGAACTTAATAGTGTATGGATTCGTACTTCTCGTTGTGTTTGTCCAATCGTTTCATCGTCTATTTTGACATCGTTCTCAAGAATATACATTGCGACAAATAAAACGAGAAGTTCGAATCCGTTCGGTATTTTGTCTTTGTCAGTTAACAGCTTCTAAATGTCACCCAAAGATGTAAAACCAATCAAAGTTGAAGCTTCTCAATTTACATCCCAGTAATTAAGGTAACTGGGAAAATGCTATAGAAGTGAACACACAGTGCTTACCTAAACACCTCCCCCGGACCCCCGCCGGTGTGTTTAACACGTAATTATAACTATGTGTGAAGGTGTCTAACTAAGATCAGAAAAACAAAACAAAAGTTTATTCCAATTAAGACTTGCTCTAAAACATGTATTCAATCGAAGATCAGAGTGGTGACATAAAGAAAAAATACAAATACCATATGAATTAGGTAGCCATGAATTCAAGGCTTATTCCCACGACCGTATTGAAAGCTAGACCTCTGATCTTAATGAGTTGCCTAAACCTTGGTGATCCAATCAGCCGACAATGTCAGGCGACCAGATCAGATTATTGATAAGCTCATAGTTAAGGCCGAATCTGTTAATTACGATGTTTTATTTAATTAGAATACCTCAATTAGTGGGTAAAACTATGTTTCAAACATGAAAGTTTACAGAATGTGACACCGCTGTTCATATCCCCGTGTTAAAACGGCGGATCATAAAATATAACCATATATTATCATATAACGATAACCATTCGGATTACCTCACAGCACCTCATGAAAGTGTGCATTTAGTATTCATTTTCTATCGCTTTACCTTTAAACTGGTTTGAAATGAAACAAGCCGGTGTGCCAAGTTATCGTAATGAAGACAGGGGTGTTGTCCTCACATTCGTGTGCCAAGTTATCGTAATGAAGACAGGGGTGTTGTCCTCACATTCGTGTACCAAGTTATCGTAATGAAGACAGGGGTGTT
>JARFOD010139292.1:0-13217 GCA_031763545.1 Mopalia muscosa
GTCGTCATATAAGTGAAATACCCTTGAGTACGACGTTAAACACCAATCAAACAAACAAACAAACAAACAAATCAAGTGATAATCACTCTGATTGAGGGCAGTATATTTGAAGAGTAGCAAGGCGGTTACAAGTTTGCCACTCTGCTTTCAACCGGCCTGCAGTCATGGCTCATTGGTAGCAAGTGTGCTTTCTGAACTGTACATTCTGTGATTTACCGTTCACGGGTTCGAGTCCGCCTTTAGACCATCAGTTATTTGAGCGAGTCACATGTTGTGGCTCTGGCAATTGCGGGGTGGTGGATTTTACGAGGTTTCCTCTCGGTTTTCCACCGTAATTAGGCTGTGTACAATGTGAAGTGGACAATCCGTGTCATATAAGTGAAATACCCTTAAGTGCGACATTAAACACCAATCAAACAAACAAACTGCTTTCAATCAATATTAAAGAAGTAAAAGGAGAGGAAAATCAGTGGTCACATAAGTCAATACCCTTGAGACGACCTTTAACTCAATCAATCAAATCAACAGTAACAATCAGCAATTTTGAAATCTGACTTATTATTTAGACTAGAAGGTCATACATGGCAATGAGAAATTTGTTAAGAATTACTTTTGATAAAGTTTAGAATAAATTTCATTTTGTAAGTATTTGCTTCACTGTGATAGTGAACCTAATACCACTGAAACTGGAAGTGAGAATTTATTGAGAAAAGAACAGCTTTTTAATAATTCAAAAGCCCAAAGAAATAAATCTTATGGAAATGTCGTGAGAATGGGATGAAATATAGTCCATTGTGTATGGAAGGAAATGCCTGTGGTCAAATAACAAAATGATCTATTGAATGTACTTGTTAACTTATAATTCCTAATAATATGCTGACACAGCACCGGAGTTAACATATACACCTGTTAAACTGTAGTTACAGTTTCCTTTGGAGATCTCTGAGATGTCCGTAGGCCAATTAAGATCAATTCAGAAATGTCTGTGAGGTTATCTAGAATGTGAGATTATATTCCTACGTTTAAATTGTCAGCCTCGTTTGATGAGCCAGTTTAATCATTTTTTGTAATATATTTGGTTAAAGATAGATCAGTCTGATTGACAAGTTTATTGATCTCTCCTGTTAGTTTCCTTACTCATTTCCACAGTTTCTATATTTCTTCTTCATTTTTTCCTTTCTTTGCTAATTTACGTTTAGAAATGATGATACCTCAATTTGGGATTCATGTGTAATGTGTCAGGAGTTAGCTTTCTATTTGTAGACTTAAGTAACGTTAAGATGAGATAATAAGAAAAAAACTTATTATGGGTGGAAAAGTTTAGACAATATTAAAATCCCCTTGGCTGTGGACACTGTTGAAACTTTTTTTTTTAATTCCTCAGCATTTCATTCAAAATGTGTTGTCTAAAGTATTTCCTGTATAATTCAAATTAACATACAAACAACAACATTCGCATAATCAGTATTATTAACTGCTTTTAAGACGAGACTTAAAATTGAGCCCCCCCTAACTCAAATTTGCTAGAAAATGATCCCTGTTTTTATTTCCAATGAACATCTACTGATACGAGCCAACTTCCTGTTGTTCCATGTACATGTATAGATATATACATTGTCTGTGCTAAGATGAGCGGCTTCCAGTCTAGATGATGCCTTTTATTCCACATCGTCTGGTTTCTTTGTACGCCTGATTTCCCGAGTATTGGGTGTCTGCCATTACTTCTTAACAAGGGAAGTAAGGACTGGTTAAACTGGAGCCACTTGTAGAGGATGGTCTTGTAAAATCAATAAAATGTTATAGGAGAGTAGACATCCAACTAATTGAAACTGACTACACCAGATTCCACAAACTTTTTTTTATATCTTGGTTATATGAGTCAGTCTAAGTGAAGATAGACTTGCTGAAAACCACTTTCGAGATTCTTCAGATTTTTTCATTTTGGAAATCCGTGAAATTTGGACCCTACTAAAATTCATTGTTGAACCTTAAGCCCTTTGGTAAGGTTACAAAACAATAATTAAACAATAATATTTACTCTTTTTTCAACAAATTTTTAAAAATGGTGATTTTGTTTTATATCTTTGATAGTTTTGAAAGCCTAGGTATATTTACCCAATTTAACAAAGGCAATTCAGATATTTAACGTTAACACCTATTTTAACGAGTAATTGTGATATAAGGGCAAAGTTCCAGACAGTTTTCTTTGAAAATAAATTTCCGTTTGGCCTTGTAGTGAACGCTCAGCCATAGGTTATTGACAGGTTTAAGTTGATGAGAGCTGGTTGCCTAGACTAAGTGTTCTTATTTCACAGATGAGCGCTCGGAGACCAATCAATCAATCTCATAATGGCACCACTGTTTATTCTGTCTGACTTAAAATCACCAAGCCAGACAATTCCAAGGATTCTGCCAAATTGCAAAGAATGGAAATATCATATTCAAGACATTTATATTTGACACTTTTATGTCTCCATTTCTTTCTCCTATGATCCTATGATCCTACATATAATGCAATGAAGTAAAAAAAAACAATCTTTGGAAATTTCTTATTTTACCTTTATTCTTTTTAAAGGAAGGCGTTTAAATTACCTATGGAATAGGAGATTTTTTGTTATTAAAGGGAAAATTTCCATTCTTTGCTTTTGTTTGCCATGTTGATTGTTTATTAGTAACTAATAAATATCATTTACTTTCTGTTTTCTTTAACAGGGACATCACAGCTCAACAGTAGAAATCTCAACAATAATTGCTCTAAGGAGACAGCTAGTGGTATACCTACAAGGGCCACCTCACCTGGGACCCAGTTCTCAGGGATCCCTACTCCTGGAGGGCGCGGACTCGGTAGTGCAAGAGGGACCTCTTTCTCAGATAAGCACGCAAGCAAACTATCCACTTCAACTAGCTCAACAAGCTCGACGGGTTCGGGTACTGGTTCATCGGGAACTTCTTCCAAAGGTTTACAAAAGGGTTCAGCAGCTAACAAAAACTCTATGTTGGACAAATTTAAATTTTTCAATTCCAAAGAAAAGGAGAAGAGCAAGTCTGGTGTGGTGAAAGGTGCCTCAAAGAGCAGCACTAGCACCACAGCCAGCTCAAGCTCCCGTGAGGCAGAGAGTAAGTCTGACTCCAAGTCAGCCACTGCCAGCCTCAGAAACTCTGGCTCAACCGATGGTGCAACTAGCGGCTCCAGCAGTCCAAAAACTGGGATCCGTGGACTCAAGAAAGGATGGGGTAGATCTAGCAGTAAGAGAGATGCTGGAAGTGGAAAGAAAGCTGCTGAAGACAGCACGTCCAAGAGGAGCACACCTTCACCATCACCATCGCCTCAAGGACAACCCCCATTACCAGGCAGTGGACTAGCACACCGTAACTCTCCCACACCCAGTAGAAAAAGTCTTGGTGCTAAATCTTCAGACAAAGTGGACAAACATGCCTCTCAAAGTAGCCCCCCACCTTCTAAGAAAGGCTCTAAAGTTAGTAGTTTAATACCAAAATCTCAATCCGGATGCAAACCTAAGCCCTCAACATCATCCACGTCTTTATCATCAGCAGCAGGAGTTCAGGCTGCTTCTAGTATACCGGGATACGGCTCTACTGGAATTCCAAAACCTGGCTCTAAAACTTCTAAAAGTAATGGTGACAAAGTGGAGAAAAGTAAAAGTAAAGACTCAAAAAGTAATGGGAATGGTACCTATTCCCAAAAACCTACATCATTAAATTCAAAGGGATCTCAAATGCAGCATACATCTTCACAACATTCTGATTTAGGACAATCTAAGTCGTCATCACGACCAAATCCTGGCACGGAACTAAAATCCGACAGGTCTGGTGAATCACGGGTTGACAGAATGCATAATGCTATGAGTAATAACAGCTCCATGAACTCCATATATTCCAAAGGTTCTATACCATCACCTTCCCAATCCTCAGCACCTCCATTACCTCCAAGAAATCCCAACATGTCTGGACGACCAATTACACCACAGAATGTTCTGAAATGTGACCAAGTTACGCAGCATAACACAACATATGGCAAACAACCTCAAAACTCTTTGTATTCACCATCAGGGAACTCAATAAAGTCAGTATCATCCAGTACTAGCCAGGCATCTCTTGTAAGTAAATCTGATGGTAACACCCAAACTAACTTATCAGCTTTACAACGGGTGGCCTCGCCAGGAAAATCACCACCATTAAAGGATATGAGTAACGCCAGTATTAGCAGTAGTGATTCTTTGAGCACAGGAGCCAACAGTCAGAGTGATTCCACTCCATCGTCAAACAGTGGAGGCAACAGAAGTGGCTCATCAAATGATAGTGTAATCTTTAGACCATCAAGCTGTGACGAGCTTTCTGGTTCTGAAAAAAGTGTATCAAACTCTCCCAAACTTGGTGTGAAAAGTTTATTATCTCAATCCCCTAGTGCCAAAATTCATGTCCCCCACGTATCTCATGTGACCCACCCCCAACCTTCCACAGCAACACCAGCCTCACAACCCAGACCCACAGAAAAAATGGAGACCACATTTGACACTGAAGTTAGAACTGAAACAATAAGCAATGTGCCCAAGGAGACGACATTCTCTGATAAACAAGAGACCACTTTCACTGACGACTCAGGGGAAACTTTAGATATTAAACCAATGCAACCTATCATGCGTGCTCTGCCTTATGGGTATTTTAGGGGTCTGACTTCTGCTCAAGGTCAAAATAAAAACTTCCATATCCCGGGTATATCTGTACCAACGTCTATGTACGGCAGTATTTCTAGCCGGCTAGCTATTAATAGATCCCTGGCAGATCCTTCAAGGATGTATCCGAATCCTGTGAAGAGAGCTGGATCTCATATGTTAGAACCAGATTACAGTTCAGATATGGATACCTATGATTACGTATCTGGTTATATGTCTGATGGGGATATTTTAAAGACAAATCGCCCTGATGATAATTGCAGTGGCTACATGAGTGAAGGAGGTGCATCGCTATATGCTCGCCGTCTACAGCAAAGATTCCGAGAAGGAATGCAGGCTGTCAAGGAATGCATGCAGAAGAGCAGTGGTCTCATTGATGATGACAGGTACGTCACTTCTAATATTTTAACTTGTTCTTCTCTTTGCCCTTTCCATGTCTCTTCTTTGCAGATAATATTTTGATCAATCATTTCTATATAGTATGTTTGTAATGAGTTGAAATCCCAGCACCAGTGTGATGAGTGAGATGGAGTTATGCTGGTTTCCCATTATCAGGCCTGTGCTGTAATCTTTCCAGACATAACCTCAAAATCGGTCCTCTAAAATTTTGTGAGATAACCTAACATTTGCCGTTTCCCCTGGTTTGCTCATTTTTTAAATACTTATATGTGCCTTTGTGAAAAATAAAGCAAAATTGCTTTAAAACACATTGCTCTATAAGGGAGTCACCCAAGGTCACTCTGGAATTGTGGGAGTTGTGTTTGTGATTTTTTTCTTCTTCTGGTTTTGCACCATAGTTAGTTTAGGAAAGCCACAAAGTAAAATCCATTGCCATATAAGTGAAATAACCTGATGTGGAATGCTAAACAGCAACCAACCAAACAAATGCAAAAATCCAAAACAGTTGGATTATGTGTATAAAAATGCATGCAAATTTGGTTTCATAAATTTGTGGACACTTTTCTGTTTTAAATTATATTTTCATTGATCTTGCTAATTAACCATGAATACACAATACTATGAGAAGTTAGCCAGTATATTGTTCTTTCCAATAAAAATCAATCCAACCAAAGGTTTGTCTTAATAGATCATTCAGTTTATTTCACTAGTGACTTAAAAATCTTTTATCAATCAATCTTCTAAATATAGCAATTGATGACTTACCAAAACAATTATTGGTGACTAGCAAAAGCTTTTATCCCTAAAGTTGTTGCTACAGGTTTTTATAAGCATTATGCAACTCCTATATTAGCAAGTTAGCTATCGATTTCTTGATCCAAAGTTTGATTAAGTTTCTAATATATATGCTTAAAATGAACTTGTGTTACGTGTTCTTATTGATTTTATAATTGAATCTGTAGTGTCAACCCTTCACAGGTTTTATCAAACTAATTTGTTTCAAAAGAAAATTCAGACTTTTTGGGATGGAGTCAAATTAATTATTGACTGTAAAAAGAGTTCATATTGATTTGTGAATTGCTCCAATATACAGGCCACAGACTGAAATGCCGCAGTCAAAATTATACTGCACAAAACTGCTTTGTTAAGTCTGAAATACACTATAGTTCAACACAGATTAATGTTTATAAAGGCATTAAGATTCAAGGGAAGTAACTCTAGTTGACCTAATCCATGTCTGGTCTCCTCTTCGTATTAAAGCATATACAGTACCATCAAGCATCTATAGCCCTACATGTAGTTAATCTGTTTTGCAAACACAACTTTTGCTCTGCTTATACTGTAGTCAGTGCAGTGTAAACTTTAAAGCAATTATCATTTTTAATTGCAAATATGTGGTTCACTTGTATATGAAATATTGTCCATGCAGTATATATACTAAGAAAACTTAGAAGAAACAAAATACATGTTAACAATATAGTTTTAAAAACAACACATTAAATCTGTAAAACTGGATATATATTTTAAAACATTTATACCAACATTTAAATTGCACCAAGTTTTCCTTTTTTCGGTCTATTGTTCTATTCACATTGTATAAGCTTACAGAATAGCATGGTAAAGTTTAAATTTTCCTTACAAAATTTTTGAGAAAAAAAATTCGAAGAAATTTCTGGAAACATTCTGTCTCATTTGCCTCTTGGGGCTGTTGATAAATGTTCCACTTGATGTAGATATCTGCCAAATGAAAGCTGAATTTGTCATCCGTTGACAGTTTGAAAGTCACTTAAAAGGGACAGAGTGTTGTCACTTGACATCCCAATTTATAAGACATTCTTTAACGCTTAATTGTCAGTCTGTCACTGTCAAAGTAGATCTGTATAGATAGCTTACCCAACTTCTCTCTGGATGTTTGAATTTAACTTTATTTAAAGATTTAAGTAGATAATTCATTTAAGAACAAAGCTGTATAAGCTTATATGTTTTAAGGGTATACCTTAATTAGATGTACATGTAGTAGGATTAATACCTAAATAAATTTTAAATAAATAATTATAAAGCAAAAAAATTCAAAAGATTTCAATTTTTTTAAAATAAACTCTAAATGAAACTTATGCTAATAATAAAATGTAATTGTCCTTATATATTTGACTTATAAATGTGTTAAATATCTTTAAATACCCTTCATTCTTGGTACATATAGATGTACCCGCTCTTTTAATTTATAAAAAATAACTATAGTTTCACTTATATAAAATCTTATTGGCAATCTTAGCACGAAGTTAATCATAATTATTCGGGTCTGAATTTTTTCTATATACATGTGTGTCTAGACCCGCAAAATGAACTTCCTGTCTGAGTTTTATTCCTGACCTTTGACATTGTTAATCTATAATGAGTAAGATTTTCAAATTTCCTGACTTAATGATTTAAAAAAATCATTTCCTGTGACCTGCCAAACATAGGTCATGGTTAAAACTATGTGTGTTACATACAGGGGAGTATAGTGCCCATTGGTGTCTTCATGAAGTCAACAGAACACCCCTAAATTGCATAAAACATAATCAGGCAGTTGTCAAAATTTAGGATGATCTTGTTTAGAGTAACCATGTAAATAGTAAGCTTTTGGGGTGGGAAGGAGCCATCCTGTTGCTCTTAGAACTAACCGGCTACAAGCAAGGGCTTCAATATTCATTAGTCAAATTTCTACAGCTGTGAATTCGATTTTACTTGAGATTTTCATTTTGCACAGAAATTAATGTAAACCGTGTTTTTATGTGCACCATTTTGCTTCCCTTTTTTCTTGACCACGATATCCTGGTTCTTTGAGGTAAAAGGCAACATCATGAGGGTGATTTATCCTGCTCTGTGCACTGACACTGATGCATCCTGTTTTACATTCTGTTTATCTAGTTTCGAGTTAGGTGCACGATAGGCTTTTCACGCACTTTCTTGTGTTACTTGTCATGTACAGACAGTCAGCCAGCATGTTATCTTTAACTCCATGTGATGTTTTACCTAGAATAAATGATAATTAAGTCAATGGTGCAGCTTAATGCCGATAAATGTTTATTTCTCTTTGCATATTGAACAAAGATGCTTTCATATGAGTGAAATGAGATTAAGTGAGCTTCCAACATATTATACCAGTTTAGCTAACAATTCTATTGATTTTACTTTCCTGATTATCTGTCCAGCTTGTCTTTTTATCTAGAGTAAAGTTTTCGCTCTGTTAAAAATCTTGTACCCCAGATTTAAGACAAAACATTTCTTCCTTTACATTTTAAAAATATGTTAAGAATATAGAATCTGGATCGTTATGTTATATTCTTTTTTTTCTGTTCCTGACTCTCTTCATTTTCTGACTAAATAAATATAATAATTAGAAATTTGACATTTAGTTCTTCCATCTGTACCAGTTGATGGTTAACAGGTCACAGGATGGTTAGTTGAGGTCTGTAGACAGATACACCCTGTGTTTAGTTCTCGGTGACCTAGGGATCAACATGGGTTCAAACAGGGCTATGTCAGGAGTGAGTGGTGTGGGGGCCTTTAGTTCATGTTTGTCGCTTTTAAACAGGGCCCATCACCTTAGGTGTCTGTCTGTTTCTATCTGTGATACCCATGTTCATATGTCTGCTGTAATCTGCCTAAAAAATTAACTGCTTGAACAAAAAAGAAGACAAAAAACATGGCCAGTTACTGAATACTTTCTCAAGTGATCAGTAATTTTGTTTATAGTGAAAGGATAATTTCAATTTTCCAAAATATGGAATAAGTGTGTGTTTTTTCTGAAATACAAACTTCAGATAAATGCGAATTGTTGGAGTATTTCTGGTAGCTCAGTTAGACGTGGTTGTTTTACCTCTAGCCACTCCAGCTAGCTCTTCCTTACAAGGAGTAAGTTAGAGAGAAATGAGGAGTTTGTTCCAGTTAACTTCTGACCAGTGCTAGGAATGACATTGTGGTCTGTGCCAAATGACCATATAACCGGTGGATTATTTTTTCTACATTAGTATTCCAGAACAGGAAGTTTTGACCAGTTAAGTTAATGACCTTGCAGTAACTAAGAATCTACTTCTGACCATACAACTAGACCTCTCTTAGGCCCAGTAGTAGGGCTGGACTGCCGCTGACCAGTGACCACTACAGTAGCTTCTATCGAGGACTTCTTAAAAATGAAGAATACAAGTTTTTGTGGAGTTTGTTTTGCTATGATTTTGCATCCGTCTTTTAACTCATTTGACTAAATTCTATCAAAAATTTGATTGAAACCAGTTTTATTTTGAGGACTTCTTCAAATCGATTGTAATTCATGGACTTTTATTACAAAAGCTGTTTGTGACTTGATTTTACTTTACATGGATAAGATGTTGAAGTCCAAATCTGCAAGTGTTATTGCAAAGTACATGTGAGTATTTATAGTTAGTTTCCAGTGGATTAAATCTCTTGAGAGTTGGCATTTATTTTATTTCAGATTTAGGAAGTACTATATTACTTACATTATCTGTAAAAATTATAGCTTGAATACGTAATATAAAAAAATATACATTGTTCACGTAAATAAATAAAATTTGCTTGCCTCCATAGGGATTCAATTATATAAATTTGCTTGCCTCCACTTTGAATTGAACCCGGGACCTTTGGGTTACTGGCTATAATATACACAAAAGATATTTTCAGCTATTAATGTGAAACTATTTCTTAGCAATGTTTCTGTTTGCTTTAAAATTGTTAAAATGTTGAAAAATGTGTTAATACTAGTTACCTAAAAGAATCCAGTATAATTTTTCATTTTGGCTTCAGCAAGAGGATTTAAGCAAATGATAATCTGTTAAATCTTTGTCTTTGTAAAGTTAGCACTTTATAGTATTAAAAGTAAGTAAATATAAACTGGTTAGACAGCTGAAATGTTTCAAGCTGGTTTGACTTGAAAATAAAGCAATTATTGTGTCCAAGTTTTATTATTTATACGTACACTGACTTCAGTTCTATATGTAATGATGCATTTTACTTCTAGAAAGGCTGTTTTAATTTAAAGACGGATGAACTTCGCAAACTGTTTACATTTTCTTTTGTTTCTAATTAAAGTCACAGTAAAGTCTGTGTGTTTAGCTGACCCCTAAAACTTTATAGTGATCCATCAAAAAATAAACAGTTTGAAAGTAAATTATTAAATAGAAAATAAAATTTTAAATTGGAAAGTGTTAGGTGATAGGCTAGATTGTCTTGGTATATTGAAAGCTTTTCAGTTGACAAATGCATACATGTATTTATAAAATATGCAATATTTTTAAAATATAAGATTAACATATTAAAACATATGATTAATATTATAATTGAAAAAAAAATTAGGTAAAACTTACTTTGACTAATTCTCTGGCAATTTGAACTAGTCTATTAAAATTCTACTTTGAAGGTTTACTTTAAACCTGATTTGTATACACATAAATGTTCAATCAGAACAGGCCATGTAAACTGTTGACCTTAGAGTAGTTAAGGGAGGGAATTAGACCAGGGAGAATTAGTCCTGTCTTTAGTAGTGAATAGGCTGCCAAAAGATCTTAGTTCTCTAATGGACCCTTCTCTGAGTTTACTTTTAACTTCTGACCTCACTGTTGATAGATGAACCACTGAGTAGACAGATCAACTCATTAGTAAATCTGTCAAATGTATTGACTTTATTGGTGACCAACATCTTATTCATGTTTAATAAATTGCAGATTTTTCTAAGACAGAATTTTACTGTTTACCTGGGAATCATCAATATGGTATAATTACATTAAATTGATTTATATTTTTCAAAGTAAACACATTTATTTTTTGCTTTGTCAAAATTTCATGATATATATATATGCCTCCAAAGTGTAGTTCAGCTTACGAATAATTAACATGTTATAATAACATTGGGCTTTTCTGTGAGAACAGCTAGGGGGGGGGGGGGGGGGTTTTTGCCCCGTTTGATGGATTGGTTGGTGTTTCATGCCATGCTTAAAATTATTTAACTTATATAATGGAGATTTACTACAAAATTGTGAATGCAATAGAACGATGTGAAGGGTTCTATAAAAATTCTCTGTTGGAAAATGAATGTTCTGACATAGCATTATCACACTTAAATTATTCTGCTCTGTCCTTTCTAGAAGTAAAATTTTGACCCTAATCAATACACAATAATTGCTCATCCCTAAAGATTATCGGTCATACATCGTATTGAATAAAAAACACCCACATCCAGGGTGTGATTCCTCAATATATTGTAAAAACCTGATCAAACCAATGTTAAAAAAATACACAAGTATGTTTGAAGAAATTATGATTTAAAATGTATATATCAGACACAGTGTTATTTATTGAAGTGCATATTTTTAAATTTTCCTATTTTCCTGATTTTATTTTTTATTTGTAATGTGTCTTGGTTTTTATACTGGGGTTGATTTTGTGGAGTTTTATAATCCATGTAGACCCCCTCTGGATTCAGTTTCATAAGAGAAGATGAGTACCAAAGTTCCTAAGATAGCTGTTAAGGTAGGGAGATATAGCCCTATGATTTTCTTATCATGGACATATAAACAAACACTGGTCTGGTGATGGCAGAAGAGGAGCATGCCTTAAACAAGGTGGTTACTGTGGAGAAGGATACTGTCCATTTACAGGCCAGTGTAAATACACTAAAAAAATTAAATATATCTTAAATTAAAATTTTCGAGACAAAAAGCTCAATTATTGGACAGCTGAAGGTACATTTTCTTAACTTTTATTCCCTTTAGCAGCTAATTGCAAAATAAAATTTCTAGGTTTGTAATTTGTTTGAAAGGTCAAGAAAAAAATTGTTTTAGAATTATTAGCACAGGAAGACAAGTGTAGCTAAACAGGGACAATGACTAGGTCAAATTGTAACAATTTGGTGAACATATTTTTTTAGAAAGTACTTTTGTAAAAAAAAGAAAAGGCTCTTCTGGCTTAAGTATCTTAATTTTCTTTGCAATGAAATTCGCACGGTCGCTATTAACCATATCTATTATTATTATGGTATTTATGGTACCTTTTTGCTATAGTGGTATTTGATGATTCTTAAAGGTCTTCCCAAATGGTTCATACCTAGAAAACGTATAAAAATAGTTCAATATTCACTGAACGATTTGCAACTTGTTTCATTAAAAAATTCGTTCTATATGTGGAGAAATTGGGATTCAAACATCTGACTTTCATTAAGAGTAAGCTGTGATTTTTCGAGTGAGGTCACCAGGGGAATTCGCCAAATGACTGGTATCTATAGAAACCTGACCGCCATTTTGTTATTTCTCATTATCCAACAATTCTTCGTGAAATACCCTTGAGTACGACGTTAAACACCAATCAAACAAACAAACAAACGAATTGAGTTTCCCCTGCCTACATCACAGCTCAAATAACTTGTGCGAAAAGTCGCAAGTTTGTAAGTGAATAAAACAAATTCTAAGCGTGAGAAAAACACAGGATTTATTTTACAGATAGTTTATAGTATTATCTTTGTAATTCAGTCACTTTAAATCAGATTTGGGAATACCTTTTAAGTTATGCTTAATAAATTCAATTCTGCTGTTAGAAAGCCTTTACTGTATAGGGTTAAAGTGTATTTTGTTTTGCTTGAAAAACGGTGCTAGTATACACATGTACTGAAGCATTGCTTTTCAATAAATCTTAAGGGTTGAAATTCATGAAAGTCTCATTTTTCTGACCAGCTGTTCAATGCCAATTCAGAAAGATATTCTAAAATAACTATTTGAAGTCAAGTTTGTAATACAGCGGTCCTCATGGGGCTTTATTCTTGTCCCAATTTATTTGTTTATTTCTTTGTATCTATTACATGTATCTGTGATGATGTGGTTAATGAAAATGGAATTTATCTGATGAGAAATATGTCCACAGAGGGCTTCATAACTTTGTATGGTGAATCTCATTGTACAATGACAATACATGGACTGAACAGTAGGCTTCAGAACTCTGTATGGTCAGTCTCGGTGTACACAGGAGATCTCATCCAATCAGATGGACTCACCAGTAGGCTTCAGAGCTCTGTATGGTCAGTCTCGAGGTACACAGGAGATCTCATCCAATCAGATGGACTCACCAGTAGGCTTC
>JARFOD010139303.1:0-13217 GCA_031763545.1 Mopalia muscosa
GGGGGGCTGAGGGGGGGCTGTGGAATAATGTGCAGAAGCTGTACAGCCGAGGACACTTGTGCCTGAGCGGGGGTAGCGTCTAAGAGGGGGGTGTCCCACCTCCCGCTATTTGGGGGAAAAAATGTTTGCCTGATCAAATGGTGCCATTTTAGATTACTCAATACTTAAACTTATCAATATCTCAATGTATAACACTCATATCCAAAAAGATATGAAGACTGTTAAATCTCTACTCAACGCGCACCATGTAGGCCTACATCAGCTACTGGTTGCAAAAAAAAAATCATGTCGTTATGTCGTACAATCATGTCAAGAACAAAGCTCCTCAACCAAACTACCTCTTAAATGAAACTACTAAACATCATTCATACCGGATTCTAAACAATGTTAATTTACTATGTTGAGCTGATTTCAAGGTCACAAGTATGGTCAACCAAAAATCAAGTGTGAGGATAACGCCGATTCCCCGTTGACATAGATCCACGTATCGTCAACGAAGTCTTACGCTTTATTGACGGTACAACTATACAACTTTGGCGTTGTTAGTCTGTGAAATTGGGAATTCCCTGTCACGTGATGTATTTCAGTCTATTAATTGAGTGGATTTGTAAAGAAGTTATCGAATGGTCTCAGATTCGATCAGATTAAGTGGATTATACCGCCTATAGAGAAAGGTAACAGTATATCAAAAAGAAACCTAAGGTGTTTATCACTATTTTGGTGCAATATGCAATGTTGACTACATTCGTGGTGAAACCTAGTGAAATACAACAACATCTAAGGTATTCAGAAAAGGCGATATTTGAAGTTAATATCTGAATATGGGAGATGGTCATTTTGGTTTGCGGAATTAAATGAAATTCAATCCCATCAATTTCTTAACTGGAGGACACTATTTTCCAAGTTTGAAATATGTCCATGAATTTGTTCTCGAACCTTGTGTCCACACCACATACAAATGTAAATATTGCTAAAGTATCCAATGGTAGTCATTTTGTTTTTTTGAACTTAGTGATATCCAGACCAATTCGTCATCTCAAGGAGAGAAAGCACAGGCCAAGTTTTAAAATAATCGGTGAATTTGTTTACAAATTATCATATTCACAACACCAAGGCATCAAAATTACAAAATATGCAATGGCCGTCATACCGTTTTGCGTAATTTGGTGAAATGCAATCCTATCATTCGTCTTATTAGAAGAAAGTTAAATTTAAGTTAATCGGTGAATTTGTTCTCAAGATATCATGTTCACAAAACATGAGATTGAATATTGAAAAATCATGCAATGGGGACCATTTTGTTTTTAGAGAATTTGGTGAAATGCAATCCTATCTAAACATCCAAGTTTCAAGTTAATCCGTGAATTTGTTACAGAGTGATCGAGTTCACAACATATACACACATGACCTCTGTCAAATTATACAATGGCGGCCTTTTTGTTTGACGGACTTTGGAGAAATAAAATCGCATTAGTTGTCTTAGTGGTAAGAAGCTACCGTAAAAACCCCAAGTTATTCGGTGAATTTGTTCTCAAAATTATCATGTAAGCGTGAACATCGAAAAATTATGTAATGATTTCTTGAAACTTCCAAGTTTCAATACAGTAATGAATATTGTCAAGTAATGCAGTGGCGTTCATTTTGTTTTACAGAATCAGATCCATTGTCTTACAGACAGGAAGCCATCTTGAACGTTTGAAGTTAATCCGTGGTTTTATTCTCTCCTTATCGTGTTCACACCACGTACAGGCATGAGTATTCTAAAATTATGTAATAACGGCCATTTTTATTTTACGGAATTTGGTGAAATGTAATCCCATTCGCAATCTTTACCGGAGGAACTACATACCAAGTTTTAAGTTAATCCGTGAATTTATTCTCTACTCTCTACTCGTGCTCATAAAGGAAACAGACAGGACTGTGCTAAAATAATGTAATAAACGATCTCGTTTATTGGAATTTGGTGAAATGCAATACCATCCGTCGTCTTAACAGCAGGAAGCTTGAAGTTAATCGGGGAATTTTAACAAACATATGTGACAGACGAAATACACCACCGTAATATAAGTGGAATACCTTAAGTTCGACGTAAAACACCAATCAGTCAATAAAACATCCTTAAAATCGCTGTAGAAAGATATACAAAAAGTGATTTTATTTTATGAATATCGGTTTTAATTTTGCTACAAACAGGCTTCCGTCCAATCTGTCCTGTCGTCTTGCTGTTGCCTAATTCTATGTATACATACAAACACGGGAAATAGCTAGAGGTGTGAAAACCCGTACTATGGCAACTGTGTCCACTTCCTCTTTTTGAATTAAATAGAGCGTTACGAAAACATCTCAAATAAAAGATTAAGATTTAGACACAACATCGCTATTAAATAGAAATGTATACTACTACATCCAGCAACGGTGACATTGTAGGGTGTCATTTAAGTTCTACTTGTTAATCCCTTTTATATATTGTAATAAGAGTAGGCCTAACGATCAGTATTCTATACAATGAATGGGGCCTACGTGCTTTGGTAATCTATATGAATAATTATGGACACCTTATTTACTGAGCTAAAATGTCTATCTGTAGTTGGCAAAGTAGGCCAAGAGAGTAAATAGGTTAGGAAACAGCGCTAAAGTACTCATTTTGTAACCTTTATGTATCATCTAGCTTTTTAACGCAGACTGGGAACTTTGGGATGAATCCGCATCGTTACTGTCTTACCTGGTCACAAGGGGCTATGGCGAGTCGTTTCATCACTTCTACCTTTTTTCTATATATGTTGAATTCTTTTTCACATATGTAAAATTCATTTCACATATGTAAACTATATTTGCATATGTGAAAAAGTATTTCACATACGTGAAAAAGAATTCAACATATGTGGAAAATAATTTTACATATGTGAAATATATATGAAATTCTTTTTCGCATATGTAAAATCAGGAACACTGCATTTGTTTTATAGACCTACAATTGTGATCGATTTTGTAGTGAGCATTAATAACTACGTCTGAAAATAAAATGATGTAGACTACAAAAATATACTGAATAATAAAAAACCCGTCGCCTGATATAATATTCCCTCTTTATTTGTCACAGTAAATAATTGTCAGTTTACACAATAGAATGTACGGTTTTGTGTTTTGAGGTTTACTGCCAAGGGTGCAATCGTACTGAAATTGGTCCCTAAATATAGAAGCTTGGATAAAATAATTACACTATTTTCACGCGAAAAGTATATGAAATACCGCTGATTCTGGCGTAAAACACTTATCAATCAATCATTCAATAAATTTATCAATCAAAATATATCAATATATCAATCAATCAATCAGCCAATCAATCAGTCAAGCTGCATCGTGGGATTGATAGAAGCTTTGTATGCCGACTAAGGAAGACCATCGGGGAAAGTTCACGCGGACAGATTGATTCATTGGTGTCTTTTACGCCATGCTTAAGGGTATTTCACTTATATGATGGTGGTGTATTCCAACAATAATTGACACTAGCACAACCAAGATGTGAAGCGTTTCAAAAATGTAGGAAACTTAATTTTCCTCTAATGATAAGTAATACCAATCAGAGGCCTTCACTAATAGAAATGTTAACCGTGCGATTATCAAAAAATCTGGCTGTCGACAATAGAATAATGCAATGTTTACTTTATATGATTTTTGTTAATATCCACTTTTTTATCATTTCTGTGCCGAAACCAAACTGGATAAGGTATATAAAAATTGCACTATTTAAAAAAACAATCCGATTCCTCTTTCTGAGAAGGTATTTCACTAGTCTCAATAATTGTTTCACACACTTTTTCTTCCATTGACTTATTTTCCTAATTGTACACATGAATGGTAGTGCAACATTTTGTGCCTGTTAACCTCCTATGCATCCATGTCTTAGTTATACGAATTGATTTTCGTCTTGTTATACAAACAAGCGTATGGCTCCCTAATCTTGATATCTAGTCTACATATTATACTCATATATAGTACTGGGACCGGCGGTTCAAAGTGCTTTTCAACTTAATACGCTATGCTGTAGGTCTATCTGCAACTCGGTATCAGCGATTTAAATCTTGTTTAAGCGTCTAATCGTATTTCGAGCAACTGGTACCAGAAAGATCCACACGTGAGAATTAATAGTCTCACATTGATCCACGGAAATTGACCGGCCGTGCAGTCTTGATGCGATAGAACTACTTTGTGACATACTTATTCATGTCTACTGCTAACATAAGCGTTAAATGTGATTTGACCTCGGAGAGTGAAATGAGGACAGGGGAATCCCCTACACATTATATTGAAATTTGATTGGCTGATGGTCCGCTACATCATCATGAACATAATAGAAAAAGCTAGTGTAAAAGCTTTGATATGGGGCTATATGGCCTTTGCGTCAAACAACTCGCGGATTGGGAGTTTGTTTAGTTTACTGATCCTATAATGTTGCTATTTGATAAGAATAAAGGCCAAGTTTCTATAAAATCACCTGATTATATCAGACCAGGTGCGCAAATGACGTAATGCTGAGTGTGGTCCTTTGCTTAAAAATACCGGTACACCGATTGTTTTGATTAACAGTTGAATTTATTTGTTCTAAATTATCTCTCCATGTGGCTCATACTCTGTCATAACTCCCAATCGATGTCAAATGTACGCTATACACGGAACCGAATCAGTGTGAGTGTTAAATAAATTTTAAATGGTGGGTATTTTCACAAGACTTTCGGGAGTGGGGACAGACGTCACAAAGAGAATCTGTGTGCTTTGGAGTTTTTGCCAGACTTGTTTTGAAGGCCTATCTTTTAACATTAGAGTAAAACTATACTCTATCCATTTCCGACGATTTAATAAACAAACACAAACAACCCACTTTAACTAATACCTAACTTGATAAATAACATAGATTTAAGACACATTTGACATTAAAAGTAAGTTTCCCTTTGGGTGCTGATTAAGGGTAGCAATGAAGAGATCAACCCTTCTTCAGTTTGTTTGAAGAGTAGCACTACCGTCTTATATGTAATTAGCGCTGGAAAAAATTTAACTTTCCAGCATTATGAAATGCTTCTTATTTGAATATATATATATCACAATAATCGGTATAATTATATTGGTGTGTGTGTGTGGCTTTTAGAAAGTGGAACGATGACAATGCAGATTTCAATAACTTGCTAACAGTTGCACACACCATCTATAACAGTTACTTTACGAATTTTCAAAGGGAAACTTAGTTTAAATGTCATATGTGTCTTAAATCCATGTTATTTATCAAGTTAGGTATTAGTTCAAGTGGGTTGTTTGTGTAATTTGTTTATTAAATCGTCGGAAATAGCCCCATAAAAAACAGCTTTAATATACTAAACGCATTGAAAGACATTACCAAAACGCTGTGTAATAGTTAAAGAACTACAAATAAAGAAACATTAATCTTCCCATCCACGTAATAATGAATAAGATATTGGTATCATTCCATTCTGAGATTTTGGGCGTTGTTAAACCAAAAGATTTTGTGTGGTCCGGTTTCGTACAGTAAAGTTTATTGCTGATTTAACAATTCCATTTGTTGAGAAAAAAAATTAACAAACAACATTTGGATCTTTACTTTAAAAATGAATTAAAATCAGTCTAAAAATGTTGCTCGAGTTTTAAATTGATAGATTGATACGTGTTTACCCTGTCCTCACGGGTATTTTACTTATACGACAGCGAAGTATTCCGACAGTAAATAGCCACACCGCCGTAACCATTTAGTGGAAAGTGTTTTGTTTCAATGATCAGTATTAGAAGATTGATTGTTTGATTGATTGATGGGCTGATGTACTGATTGGTTGATGGGCTGATTGATTGATTGATTGGTTGATTGATTGATTGATTGATTGATGTTTTATGCCATGCTTATATGATGGTGGTAGTGTCTTCCAGCGATGATTGACACTAGCACAACTAATGTAAAGCGTTTCCATAACGTTGAAAGGGAATTTCCCTCCAGTGCTAACACTGCTAAGTAAAGACAGCAGTGCTACGTTTCAAACACACTGCCCTTAGCCAGAGGACCCAATCTTAGTAAGAGTGCCCCAGTTTGGGTAGTTACGTCATGTGAGATATGACGACAATGTTAGTGACGGGTTTAGGGTTATGGTTAGCTTTAAGTTTAAGGTTTATGCTTAGGTTACACGTTAGATCTAAGGTTAGTTATAGGGTTAGGGCTTAAAGGATGATGGTTGATTGATTTATCATCTTGGTTAATGTTACTTCCCCATGTAATGGAGTGTCAGCTGAATGGTTGAAAGAAACCACACTCGACGTCACTGGTGAGAAACAATAATAAGACAGCCTAGATAGGACAATCACAAAACGCAGTACAAAAAACACCATCTACAGATGCTGGCCTTTAACACCACTTTACAACTTAAACGTCTCTTGGCTTATTGAAAAAGAAGGGTTGTGAAATGAATTTGACAAAAACTTGTTGAATAATAGTCAATGGTTGGCTGATTAGTCAAGACAGCTAGGCTGATTGGCTGATTGGCCATCGATGTCAGACATTGAGGGTCGAGGGTTCGATTCCCGAATGGGGCAAGTTTCAGAATAATCTGAAATACAATCTTCTTAGTGAGCGATCGAAATTCCAAGAAGATAAACAATATTGCTGTTGACTGATGAAACAATCCTTTGTCGCTAAGATGGCTTCCAGTAAATGAGTGACAAGCAACTCTTGTTTGGATTGTATTCTGTATTCACATTGTCCCAAACATTTTTACATTAGCGTTTTCACTATTTTGGGATAACACTTTCTTAGTTTGAACAGATTCTAATTTTTCAGGTTGAAACCCGTCCGGAAATCGAACCCTCAGATAGGCACCGGAATGGCTAGTTATTGAGTTTGAGTGTAATTGCCCGACAGTGTATTTTGAAGAAGGGCTGAATCCTGAATTAAGTACACTTACAGGCCTATACTAGGTTAAATATTCCAATCGAATAATTTCTGTATTTTTTTTACTATGTAAACCTGCCTACAAAGTGGAAGTTACAGAACCGTTTACGAAAATTTGAAGTTTATCGTACCGATGGAAGGAGAAAATGGCGGGTTAGCGACTGATACCTGAACCCGTATTTTTTTATCGAGGCTAATGGGCGATTTCAAGTCCCGTATCAAATATTATTAGCCAAAGCTAATATTGCATCCATTATAACCGGTAATGTTAAATAGGGCTACATTGTATGATAGACTATTAGAGATACATAACTCTAAAAATCGCCGACTGGCGGTTCGATTTCCGGGCGGTTTTCAACCTGCAAAACTTTCTGAACTAGAATCTGTCCAGACTAAGAAAGTTTTATCCCAAAATAACGAAAACATCGTTTACTTTCACTTTCTAAAAGACACAAAGGTAAATTCATTATAACTATACTTTAATCAATCGTTTTTGTTCAGTTGGGTTAATGAAAACAAAAAATGTCCAGAATCAGTGGATTGGTTAAACTAACAGTTGATCTAAATATTTGAAAATTAAAAATCCAACACTCACGACACGGTTCTTCTTCCAGCTTGTTGTATTCCATTGTTTAGCTGTTCTGTTACTATCACTTGAAATAAAAAACAGAAGAATTTCAAACAGTTGATAGCGATGTGCCGTCCCAACGCCTTAGCTCTGTGCTGTTTAAGAGGCGTATGCTGTCCTCTCCAACACAAACATGTTACGAGGTAAATCGGGTCAATACTTATGGATGCAGAAACTCGCCAAACCTATTGAAAAGCTTAACCCGCGTAAACGTTGTTGTTGAAATCAGCTCTGTTACATTTTCGTCGACTAAGACGATTACAGAGACGAATACTAGGCAGTGTAGGATAACTCCTCTTTAGATATTTACATTTATATGATATTAAATGTCGCACTGTGTGTTATTTCAGTTAGTTGTTGAATTCTTATAGTGGATATTTGGCTGAGATCTAGATGCTTAGTACTTTATTCATGTATCAATCCGCACAGCTACGTATATCGGCTAAGTGTTTTTCGCACGTGATTGGCAACCTCTTCGCAAACAGGTTTGCCGCTTCGCTTAGCCAGATGTGGATATTTTGGTATTGCTACATTTTTCGAAATACTGCATCCTATTGAATTCCTGATGTGAATGCAAATACCCCCAATCTAAGGCATGCAGGCTTCGACCAAGTGTCCTTGTTGCATAGTATAGCAACCATGTTAATTATCCACTGCCAATTGTCAATTGAGATAAAATAGTTATACCAAGGCAGATGTCCTGAAACATGTAGCCCTATATGAAGCTTATTGTACCCCTTTGTTGGTTTAGAACCCTTAGTCTAAGCCAAAGTGAAATGAAACGGAAAGAAAAGCTCAAAAAGGTTAAACTGAGTAGTTAAACCAAATGTCCATCTGATACGAGGGGAAAGAAATGAAGGACAGGTGTTCCAACATGTTTTGTTGTTCAGTGGGTCTACCCGTGTGTGTATACTAAAACCAATTTTAGACTTTAGATTTTAGACAAAAAATGTGTATCAGGTATATCATAAGTATGACTTTTTCGGCATTTCCATCTCATTCATGACTAAGGAACAATCCGCGTTTTATACTCCTGTGTACATTTCCTGTTTAGCTTTTCTCTAAGATAATATGATAGCAATTTATAGAAATAAACGAGCAACGGTATTTTTTCATTCATTGTTACTTGTTCAGAAAACCCGACAACAGTAAGGAACTAAAAAAAGGAACACACATACCCACACACCATCACACAGACACACAAAGACACATACAAATCAAATAATAAACGTAAGTGTTAACACCTATGGCCTACCTTACATTGGATACTTCGGGTAAGTTGAATAAACGAAGATTATCAAATTTATGACACAGTTACTTACTGGTCGGCTGTTAAGCTTCCACCGACAAGGGCTCTGAGCAGACGTTTCAGAAATTTACAGATTATATGTTAAGTATATTTTACCGATTTATATACGCGTTTGTTAAATTGTGAAATATATTTCTGTTCACTTTCCCGAGTAATCTGACCTATTAAAACATAGATAAGCTTTTATTAAACGCTTGTATGGTTTGTTGAACCCATGATATGTAAGGACTTTCTTTGTCACAATTTCTCTACCTATCCAGTCTAGGTATGTAAGCTGCACTTAAAGGAAGACAAATCTGTTAATTTTCCCATACCAGTATCGACAGAGGCTGACCAACAAATAAAAACGACATATTTTCTTGTCATTAATAGTTAAACGTTTATAACAAAGCCGGTTAACAACAAGAAACAAATGCTGCCCTGGGCGGGTGATCTGTATGTTGGTTCGAGTTGCTACATTGAATGAGTAAATCAGCAAATAAAAATAAGTCAATACAACATGCGCTTACATGACATAGCCATCAATTTCTCTTTCTGTTATATAAAAACCAGTGTCAACAATAGAGGACATGGGTGTTTTTATTTTTGAATCGTTTTATTTCACTTATTCGCTTTTGTTTTTTCTTTTTGCATCGTTATAACAAACCTAGAAAAGAAAAGCACAATTCCCATATGATTCATAAGATGTCATATTTTTGTCGATAAAAAAAATAATATATGTATATATATCTATATATGCGATAGTCGGTGGGTTTTATGTATCAATTTATTAAATATATATCATATGTATTGACTTGGTATAGAGATAGGGTGGCCCATAGAGGACATGGGTGTTTTTGTTTTTGAATCGTTTTATTTCACTTATTCGCTTTTGTTTTTTCTTTTTCCATTTTCACTTTGTTTAAAATCTTTTCCAAACGGATTGAAAAAAAGGAGGAGGTTATAGCCTCTTATAAATGATATGTAATAATATATGACACAGTCCAAATAGATTATATTGCCGTTCCAGTTATTTTTCCCATTGTGGATTCAGAATTGTGTATTTTATTAACTTTTGTATATTGTTTCAGGGTTTATCGTCCATGTGTGTTTTCCATATAAATATATTGTGTAAAAAAATACCAGGTAGGCAGGTCCACTTTAAATGTTGATATGTGAATAATGAGCGCATGATATCCTGATATGAAGCATGGTATCTGATAGCTTTTCTCCACATGACAGTAGGTCAACAACAGGGTCATGTGGTTAACAGGTATTGATTTCCCAATACAGGATGGTTAATTTTACTCACATGAAAATGATGTCAGGGAATAGAAGCGCGTTAGTTCGCTTTGTATTTTATTCCTCATGTCCGTACCTAAGTGTATTCCACTTATACGACCCATGCTCGCCATGTAATAGGGAGGGTGTATTCTGTGAAAGGACGAAAAGTGCTCACGAAAAAAAGGACTGAACTTTTTTCGACTATTGGACTTTCGCGAGTTCGACGTACCGGTATTCGTCGGAATTACGCTTTAGATCTTCCGTTCTGACAGCGACGTAAATCAATTGCGTGCTTTTTCTTAAATTCCCTTTTTCCAAATTCAAAACTGCGAAATCACGAAAGTTAGAGGTAAACTTCGCCCTTTCGCTTCTGTTTGTGAACATATTGGAAATTTACAAATCTTTTATTGTTGACAAAAGTCCAACGTACACCTTACGTTGTTATTGTTTCAATCCATTAATACATGAACAATAATCCAGATGGGTATGTGTATATTTGGAAAATTTAACTCCAAAACGCATGGATATTTGACATGGATATAGGCCTATTTTGGCATAGTTTACATTAATTGAAAGCGCCCCGATAGCCCCGAAATGCATTTGTCTCTACGATTTCTTTATTTATAGATATTTCATTTATCATATGTGAATCACTAGTTGATCAAAACGTAAACAGGGAAGCGCTTAACATCAAAAAAGATCCCGTGATAGTTCGATATTGTTGTTGACCTTTCAGATAGGTTGACTGTAGTACCGTTCAATACAGTAGAAAGGCCTCCGTTGAACTGTAAATTAAACTAAAGGCTAGTAACAAACCGTATTATTTATATAATTTTATTTAATATAAACTTAAAAAAACGAACAAACAAAAAAACAAACAAACAACAAGCTATAACAGTCAAGCAAATAATAGATGGTGACAACAGTAAAAACTGAAAATATATTTAAAAATCCAAGTTGCCTCAAAGAGTTAAAAGTTGTCAATATTATAACACAATAAATTAGAATAAAATAAACAATTGTTATTGTGGTTATTTTTAATCTATCACCTATCATACACAGATAGACAATAATAAAATGAAAACTTCCAGCTTTTGTTTATGGAAAAAGTCTATAGTGTCCTGTTAAATGTACTGAATAGTGTTGATTGATTCCTTATTACATATCTGCCGTTTTTCATCTCAAAAATGACACATTTATACCCCACCTAGACACGCTTGACAATATAATACAGATTACTGATCAAATAACATATACAAATATACAAAAACAAATTATAGAAAAAGATCGAAATCTTTTAGTGGCAACCATAAAACACGCAACAGCTGTATTTATTATTTGAGGTACAATTATGTCCAAGGCACGTAAATAATCATAAGCCTAAAGATAACAATATCATTTCCTATAGGAATAGAAATAGGTTATAAGTATCTTCAAATGGACAACTATAGCGTTAACCCATTGGACATACAGATTAGTTTGAAATAAAGAATAGTTTAAAGGTGTACTCGGGACAGTGATGTGAAACCTAAAACATTATCATATTTGGATGAAAGCTGGATGTAAAGTTACCAAGCAGGCGCTTTTGAAGACGTCCCACTCCTGTTACCTATTTTTGGGCAACAACGAAAAGATTCGTGAAATTAATATTTTTATGCAAATAATAAATAGCTAAATTTGATTGCTTTCTATTGTTTAGTGACAAGCTTTTAGAATTTATACAATTTAAAAGTAATCCTTAAATCGTCGCAATTTAAACGATTGTCGAATTGTTTCATTTGATGAGGAAATAAACAAACAAACTATAGAATAATTAAATAATAAATAAATATTTTTCATTAAATGGCGTGTCTCCACCGGGATTCGAACTTCATTGACAGGGTTGTATCAACATCCAGGTTCTACTCGTTCAAAGATGTGAAATTTTTTATAGACTTACTTCGTTGGCTCGTTAATCATGCGATCTAGTGTGATGGCGTATGGCCCAGTGAAATCCCATTAAAGACAGAGAAGGCCTGTCGAAATGTTTACATCGGGTATAAGGGTCAGGTTTAAAGATAACTCAGATATGTAGCCAAATACAATAATTAATATTTTATAAGCCGTAATCTTAATGATTGGTCTTATACCGCTCCCAAACCCTGGTTGGCCGAATATCTCCCGTGGATGCATCACTGACCAAAAATGCTGAGAGGTCTGATGCGAGATCAACTTCCGAATGTAGACACATTCTCATAATCAGAAGACAGCCTGTGTATAAAAAAAGGTTGCCTTATATATTGCGTTCATATTTCACACGGAACACAAAACCTGGCTTAAACGTTTGGTGTTAACAACAACAAGTCAGCCATCTGCTAGTTCAGAATAAAAATAAACAACCTAGAAAAATTATCAGCAAAAGGGACAGAACTCCCACTTAGAGGCATGCCATGGTATGAATTATCCCCCTTATATGTTTCAGACAGCTTTACGCACATTTTAACCATTCTAAACGTTATTCGCGGACCTACCTCGACAATGTTTAGAATGACATTTTAACATACAGATCAAAGCATTCTCTTTTGTCGAGACTTTAACTCTAAGACGTGCAGGCACTGGTAATGCAAAATCGTCGTATTCCTGAGAAAACTGCCATGTTTAACACAAACCAAACAAACCTGTGATAGACTCAGTGAATTTGTTAATGGCAAAAAGGGACATAACTCTCATATAAGGGCCCCGCCAGGGTGTGAATTACCCCCCCCCCCCCCCCCCCCGCCTATACGGTTAGAGACTTTAATGACTGAAGGAATTGAAGGCTTGAATTGATCGAGTGAAACGCTTTGATAAAGAACAATTTTCTATGTTTTTTATCTCCTACCAAAAACCTTCGGTTTGAATCCTTGCTAGTTTATTATATTGTCTCTTTTATATTTGGAATCATCGATTTTTATTGTTTGACGAGTTTCCTCCCAGCCCAATTTTTCGGGGGAAACAGTACAACGACAACAACAACAACAACTTGTGCTAGACTCAGTGAATTAGCTTTGTAAACATAGCCAATACATACAAAATTGATCTACTGTTAGTGTATG
>JARFOD010139314.1:0-13216 GCA_031763545.1 Mopalia muscosa
CCCAAATGGTGTTGGCTCTTAGCGAACACCAAATTTCGGTGTTGAGCTCAGCACCAATATTTGGTGTTCATGAACACCGTTTTTCTGGCTGTGTTATGTGGTGAAATAAATTAAATGAATGAAATATGTTACCAGTGGCGTCGAAGTGTGGTTTATTTCATTCCGTGTGTTGCCATGCCGCCTTCAGTCAGTCAATCAACGAATCAGTGCTACTGGACAAGTACGTATGTGTTTGCGCAACGACAAAATGTGCCCCAATGGAGTCACTTCTTTGACTGTGTTTTGCAAGAAAATTTGAATATGAATAAAAAGGTTGTCTGTTTTCTGTTGAACTGCTTAGTCAATTCCTGACTATTATTAGTACGTAATAAAATGACCACTTCGCTGTCTTAAATTGCCTGATGACTCTGCTGTATTGAAGATTTTATCGAAGTTCACGTTTAGGAACGTTTTGAAATGATCCAAATACCTCCATCATCACTTATCAAGCTAATTTACTGTGAAATCTGTTCCACTGTACATGCACAGTTCAACAATAAATAATAGGCATACTTTAAACACAGCGTGTCGCCTTGTCTAGAATGTGTGCTGGTGGCAGTTGATCTGTGGTGACAGGAGATTGCCCAGACTAGACGAACAGCTTTCCTGACATGTGACACAATTTTACTATCTATATGTGTGTAGCCACGTTATTTAAATGCTCCATCTGTATATACAAGTCTAGGTCAGCACATAATAGTCATTTTCAACGCAACATCGCGGCTTACATGTACATATTATGATGGGTAATGAAAGTTTGCCCAATAAACCGAACCACTGAATTAATTAATATGTTAAGTGTGGTGTAGGACATTGTTGAAGGATAGAGAAGAAATAAATCAATACAGTCCTGATTGTCCTGAACATTTTTCTGACAATTGTTCTGCACGACATACACCAGAAGGCAACACAGTAGAAAAATGACCGAAGATCGTTTACATAAAGTATGAATTTAGAAAAAAAATAACAACACCTTGGAGCAAGGGGTGGGAAAGGGGGGCGCATTTTGCTTTTCTGTATAAACCCAAGATGCAAGGGTTTTGTTTTTTATTTGGATTTAATTAAATAATTCTATTTTACTTACTGAAGGTTGGCAGCCCAAAACTTGACCACACCACGCAATTATAATCAAAAGGTAGGATACGACAATCGAAAGATTGATTGATTGATTGATTGATTGATGTTTTCGCCATGTTTAAGGTTATTTCACTTATATGTTGGTCGTGTGTTCCAACAATGATTGACACTAGCACAACCACGATGTGAAGCGTTTCCATAATGTTGGAAAGTTAATTGTCCTCCAGTGCTATAGGTGAAGACAGCATCGCTCTTGTTTAAACAAACTGCCCTTAGCCACAGGGTTCAACGATCGAAAAACAAAATATCATTTTAATGGCGCCTCTTTCTTCAGTTATGCTCTTGTAATCAGTGAGATTAAGAGAGGACAATAGTAAAATTTTATTGATTCAGTGTCATTATAAAAATACAAAGACACATATTTGAACTTCGATTGCCACTAAAATCCACCAGACTATAAAAACAACACAAAAAGTCTATATGCAGACAATTTCTACTGTTAGCCGCGGATTCACCATGCAAAAATGAACCCTACGCCAACAATTTGCCGTCATATTGTTTTTTATCACACTATTTTAATCGATTAAGACAACAGCGTATTTCCTCCTGCTAAGGCTAATTGGCTCACTATGATCGCCTATTGCGAATATAACTGTAACACAAATAAACGCCAAACTGTTTTTGTCTTTTGAAGACCTGTTGTCAACTCTGACTCCGATCTCATCCATTACACTCAGTGGGGCAGGAAACCTGGAAGAGGTTTTTTCAGATATCCAACACCATATAGATAGAAGTAAAGAGATATCCGTTTATTCATAACGCACAATTTTGCAATATGACACGACCAGACGTAAATTAGTCATGACAATCCGCTACATGATACCCCGCAGAATTATCATAGGCTATGCTATAGTAGAGCGGCAGGTAGTGTAAAACCGACACAGACACATGGCATTTTGTTTCCGTACAAACTAGTTGAAGACAGTGCCTTACGGAAACCGCATTTTTGGCAGTCGTCTTCCTTAGTTAGAGATAGTGTGTTTTTTGTTTGTTTGAACAAACTCTAGTTCAGAAATCCTTTTGTTATAGCCACTCCAATTTTTTACTAAAATCCGTACTCCCAACATATATGGACATTTAAATGAATCACTGTTGAGAGTATTGCTAAAATTAGGCTTGGTAACGATTCTTAAGTGGAGAATTAAATCATGTTGGACTGTATGGAATCCCACGAAACGCCAGGATTTTAGTTAACAGCCACTAAATAACGCAAGGAATCCATTTTATTTTGAGCAGTAAGTAACTGGTCACATATGTTAAGCTTTTAACAAGTAATAAACCCATTTACCATGTGTAAAAGAAGTGTCGTTTGTTACAATTTCAACTGGTCACTTTAAAGTTAACAATATGTCAGCAACAATAAACAGATAATTAAACAAAACAAAAAACTAACGGTGGTTAAATATGTAGTTTAATAACAATTGAGTCAATAGACCTAAATAATTATCGCTTTAAGATTAAACAGGCTAATAGTTTGATGGTTTGAACTTAAAAAAATACGAATATGTTAAGTGTAAATTGATCTGGATTATAGGGCATAATGATGTATCAGGATTACAGAAGGCCAGTGCTTTGAATCATTTTTGTGTCTTTTAGAAAGAGATGATTAAAAGCAATTTCGGTATTTTGGGATAGTTCTTTCTTAGTTTGAAAAGATTCTTGTTCAGAAAATTTTGAATGTTGAAACCCGCCCGGGAATCGAGTTCACGACCCTCAGAGTTAGGCACTGAATCGCCAGCAGTAAATGCCGACCGCCTAGACCTCTACACCAGCCGACCTTGTGTAGAACTCTGAAGGTCGTGGGTTCGATTCCCTGATGGATTTCAATCGGCAAAATTGTCTGAACTAGAATCTGTTCAAACTAAGAAATTCTTATCCCTACATAAAGAATATAAGGTTGTCTTGACTTAAAAAAAATTCAGAAGTCACATTGAAAAATGGTTTTATAATGTATAGTAGATCAGCGATGTTTTCAAAATGGTTAAAGTCACTCTTCTGATAACATGATATTTATATTTGTTTAGCCCTCTGGCTTAGGGCAGTTCTTTTTAAGATTCGCCATTCTGTCTTTGGTCAGCACTAGAGGAAGATTACTAAGGAAAGGAACAAAACTTCTAGTAAATTTTCCACAATGTCAAAACACTTCTCTTTGTGAAGTTGTGCAAGTTGTGCTAGTGTGAATTTTTGTTGGAAAACACTACCGTCATATGAGTCAAATACTCATCAATTAGCCAAACAATCAATTAGCCAATCATATCGTTGTAAATATTAGCGTTTTTATTATTAAGCCATTCTATCAAATGGTGCATAAATTGCTGTCTTAATTTGAGAAATGTATTTTTATTTGACACCCCTATAGGCAGTATGCACATACCATATAATACGGCTTTATACTTTGTGTGGGGAACAATAAGTTTCCAAGATCGTACAATTTTGTGGTCATTCGATGTACCATTTTGGTACACCGCTGCCATTTAAATAAAATACATCTTGATATCAAACTATTCAAACACAACTCCATCCATCCATCGGTCGCTATACGTCAGTTTATGTCAGAATTATTTCTTCCGACTTTGTTTCAAAACGGAAAACTGGTAATATATAGGATCTCATTATACCCCCACCTCGCCCCCCACTCCCCTACCCCCCCAACAAAATGCCTGCACTACTCAAAAGTGGAAGAGCTCATGCTACCCAATCCATGAGTCTGCCTATCCTTTACAAATAAACAAAAAATTATTTCATTTCCATATTTATGCACTCAAGTTAATCTTCAAATAAATAAAATGGTATGGCCTTACCTTCATTAAAACCATTTCGTTTTCGTCCCAGAATACTTGTGGACCCTTGACGTCCATTTCAAAATCACTCATTCCTCAGTAGTACTTTCTTTGAAAGAGATTTTGCGGGATACGCTTGGGTCTCTCCCAATTTTAAACCGACCCTCGTTGAGCATTTAAGGAGCAAGATATAATTGTTATGAATAATTTTAACTGGGAGGGTTGTGGGTTCGATTCCCAGGCGGGTTTCAACCTACAAAATTTTTTGAACTAGAATCTGTTTAAACTAAGAAAGTGTAATCCCAAAATAACGAAAATACTGTTAAACTTCACTTTCTAAAGGACACAAAAAAATATTCATTGCTTACAGACTAGGGAGTTGTGTCACTCTCCTGTCAGAGGGGATGTGAATGTCCGCTATCTAGACCCCAGCTGACTAGCCTTCTAGTTTTGTAGAAGGCCGGGCGGCTGAGTGGTCTAGGTGGCCGACATTTGCTGTGGGCGATTAGGTGCCTAATTTGGGGGTCGTGGGTTCGATTGCCGGACGGGTTTCAACCTGCAAAATTTTTGAACTAGAATCTGTTCAAACTAAGAAAGTGTAATCCAAAATAACGCAAATACTGTTTAGATATAATGTTTTTTTTTTTGGCGAGCAAAGAGGCCATACGGGTTCAGCTAATTTGTTTAATTCAGAGCAGGCCTTGATTCAAAAGTTTTCGAACAGTTGGATGTCTCACCTCTGTTCACTGTATATACAATTCAATTGTTAGACGCCATCTAACAGTAGAGTAATAACACTTACAGTAACCAAATTTAATATAGCTGTTTGTTACGCTTGGTGGGGATATACATTCTACCACTTACACAATTGGCCTGTGCTGAGTCAACGATATTATGTTGCCTAGTGCAACATCGAGTTTATGCTCACATGTTATAAAACGAGGGGTTGAAGAGAGTTTCCTGTTGTTTGGTCCTCGCATAGTTAAGGGACAACATGAAGTTGATAGGTTCGTCCTGTATTTATGTTATCTGGCCTTTGTTTGTTGCCAGTGGCGCCGTTGGCGGTTGCCGCCACTCATTCAGCTGACACACAATCATGTGAGTGTAACAACCTAAAAGTTTTGCTTGACCCGTTGGGCTAAAAATGAATCAAATTTTTGTTATGACTTGGATAAAAAGTTAGGTATTCAAACTATATGTTGGCGAAAAAAACCACGACTTTCTAAGTACAAACAGTCAAAATTTGAGCATATAATTAAGTTTTTCCTAGATCATATCCTAGTGGCAAAATTTTAATTGCCTACTCTGGCACAATAGTTTAAAGCCCATCCTACAATTTCCATGGCGTATTTCTAGAAAACTATTCATGTTCGAAACTTCAAATTTGTATCATTGTATAGAGCACAACGCGACCTAGTAAACGATGGTGTTTTAAAAATGGACCAAGGGGTCCAGCAAGACAGTACAGTGTTAAACCCCAATCAGACAATCAAAAAATAAAACAATAGTGATGTACAAATAGCTTCCAAAATAAACGCTTCGGTAACTTACGATTTATTTTAGAGTTTAATGACTTCCTATCAAAACAGCCAATACAATAGCCGACATACGTCGGTTATCCAGTACGAAGTAGCCGTAGCACGATAAGTAGAATGATAGCATCATAGCACAACTTTTAGTAATAACTGTATTTTGGCATTTATCACTGCCTACAGTCTTTCACGACCAGGATGAAATTATTAACTAGCACTTACAACGATGCAACGAGCTCAACGGTTATATTACCTTACAATGTGTAGGTAAATAAGTTTGGAGTGATTATAAAACAAGTTACGAACTTCCCTATATATTACACTAATGAATTTATGACAGTTTATCTGGAGATTTTATTGATAAAGGTTTACTGTTAGTTATCACGCCCACTGATTTATCATGTAGATTTATAGGCAAGACGCGCTCTAAGAATGTCTGCAAGCAACCATTTAGGATTGTTCGTTCCCAGTCTATAAAAACAAGAGAGAGCTTTTGATATACCAGTATTAGCATAGTGTGGCCAACAAATACAAATACTTTCTTTTCATTAATGGGCTGTAAGTTTATAGCATACAGACAAAGACATTTTTTCTGAGCGGAAAAAAGCGTAGTCTCAAACCCTCTATCGGGAGAAGGCATATAGCATATCACAATAGTTCCTCCGGCAAATGACGTAAATCACCCTAATGGACAGCCACGTTACATCACACCGGAAATATAATTCATTTACAGCTGATAGATTGAAACAAGGCTGTGGATGGTCGAGGCAGTCAATTTGACAATTTGATTAAACCCCGTCACCGTTTTACGTCCATTTCTTGTGTACAACCCGCTTGGTCATAAACTAGGACCATTTCAATGGCGTTAATTGGCGTTCGTAGCCAGGGAGTTATTGCTGGACAAAAAGGTTCATTCAGCAATAGATCAACGTGATTCAATTTTGAAAGATACTAACAAATCTATTTATTCTACAATCAAAAATCGTTCCATTTAATGTTAACCCACTTAACAAATTTGCAAATTTTTTAAGCAGCTGTATTTTTTCGTAACTATGACTAAAAGTAGTGCTCGGCCTTGTGACGATAGTGATTTTGCGGTTTATCCTAAAGTTCCCAGTCTACGTTGAAATACTAGATGGTACGTGTTGGTTACAAACTGCAATAAGGCAAGAAGAACTGGTGTGGTGGGTGTCGCAGATGTGTACATAGATACAGAATTTTAGGTGAAAAAAAATCGCATAATAAATACTGTATTGAACTAGTTCTTCAATGTATAGTAACTGTCTTTGTAGACAATTGTCCTCGTCAGACAATAAACATGACATCGGCTCCGTGGCAACGTTTATCTTAATATTTGTTGACTTGCTGAATTGCGGTACTTTATTTTTGCTTTTAAGAAATGAATGAAATTCATGTCGATTTTATTTTGGCGAAGGGACACCATTACAGCCTCTTTAGATGTTTGAAGTAGGATATATCACGACTGGAGTAAAATTATTAGGCTTAAAATCCCAGCGGCAACTCTCCAATCCTCACGTTCGCGTGGATAAATGCTATTCACCCAAAACCAGTGCAGGTTCATACCATAAATAATGTATACGTTAAGCCGATTGGAATTGTATGGCTGGGAAGGAAATGGTTCTACGACACAGATATTTACCAGGATAATATTCCACATTTTTCTCTATTCTCGTGTTGATTGGAACGATTTGAGTCCCCTGGTGAGTAGAGCATGTACTTTGGCGAGAAAACTCATCAACCTTTTATGATTTCATTTCATAGCTATTATGCTATCACATTTTACTTGAAAGCGGAAATGGATTTCTGAATGATCTCTACAGTCTATAAACAATATCAAAAATGTACTCTTCAGAAAGCGCTTTACGATTCGATTCATGTTGGTTTTTTTAACAATTGGAACAAATAACACTAGACATGAGCTGCTGATAAAATGTCTCTAACTAGGATAGTCTCTATCTCAGATCGATGGCAAGCCGTTTTATCACTTCAATCTTTATTCTACATATGTAGCATTCTTTTCCACATATTTTGAATTGTTTTCCATATGTGAAATTCTTTTCCACATATGTGAAATAAATGACTTTATTTTACATAGTAAATAGTTTATTTTATGTAGTAAAAAAATGAAAAAGAATTTCACATGTGTGGAAAATAATTCAACATATGTGGAAAAGAATTTCACATACATGTATATAAAATTATTTCTCACATGTGTAAAATAAAAAGGTGACTGGAACTCTTTTATAGATATATGTATCTGAAATAAAAGCATACACGACCTCAATACAGATTTCTTCCTCGCAGCCTGTATTTAGCGGCAATGAATTTTCCAAAAAAGATCAGAAGAACATCCATTTGTTTAATAGGCCTACAATTGCGACCGATTCTGTAGAGAGCATTAAGTATAACGTCTGGTTCGTGGGGAAAATAATATAATATTCACTCTTTATTTGTCACCTAATTGTCATTTTTCATAATAAAATGCAATGTTTTGAATTGTTGGCTGTAGGCTAAATATATAGGAGTTTTCGACTTGTGGCAGTCCGCACTCAATGACCTATACACAGCATGCAGGTCATTTTCTTCGTTTTGTTGTTGTCGTAATCTTTTTTACATTTGGACCATTTTCTAATAAAACTGACTTGAAAGTGTGTCATGCTGAGGCTTGTACATCATGTGGACTATATTCCTATCGTCATTGCATTCGTCTTTAAAGTTTACACAAGAATATAGGAGCACAAATGAAGGTTGGATACGGTCCCTTGCTGTGGGGAGAAATCATTTCTCAGTTTTTGATAAGTGGAACTCTATTGTAGATATCTCAAATAAAAGTGAAATAGTTAGGGTATGGGGTTTTATTTATTTATGTGGAAAAGAATTTCAAATATGTTGAAAATATTTCTACATATGTTGAAAAGAATTATAGATATGTAAAATACATTTTTATTTTACATATGTGAAATTGTTTCTCACATAAGTGAACATCTTTACAAGATAAGTAAAACTAATTTCACATTTGAGAAAAGAATTGTACATAAGTAAAATAAAAATAAAACTTATTCAACATATGTAGAATAAATGTAGAAGTGATAAAAGGGCTTGCCATACAGGTCGATATTTTAACTAACTTATGAACGTTTGAATAACATGTTAAGGCCCTGTCACACTACGATGTCTCACCAGCGTTCGAGTAACGTGTTGCGAGAGGCAGAGGAACGTCCAGAACGTTAGAAACAAGTTACAAGAAAGTTAGACAAGCATCGGCAAACGTCGAGGGACGTTGACGAACGCTGAGGGTGAAAAACATTTTTGGGTGTGCACAAAAATTCACGACGTTCCATCAAAACGCTACTTACGCGTTAGAGGAACGTTACACGAAAGTTGGCGGGCTTTACTCGAACGTTACTCGAAAGTCACGACGTTCCCCGGGCGATAGGCGGACGCTAGCCCATCCGGGTCGAGTGTCCAACGCGTGGCTAGCGCTTGGGTAACGCTTGCATAACGCCTGTGTAACGTCCGTCGAACGTCTGTACAGCGTGTCGCCAACGTTTCTCAGCGTTCGCCGAGCGTTATTAACGCTCTTGTAACGCTCTTTCAGCGTCTTCCTAACGTCTGTCAGCGTTCTGAATTTTTCCAGAGTCTGTAACTTCCATGTAACGTCCTTGTAACGCTAGGAGAACGCCATCAAAGAACTGTGGACGCTCTGGGAACGCTATCAAAGCGCTGAGAACGCAATGGAACGCTAGGTTTTGCTGCTATTTCGGACCACAAATGTCGCCTGACGCTGAGTGAACGTTGGCTGAGCGTTACGTACAAGAAGGTGATAACAACGTTGACCTAGAAACTCAATTTGAAGAACGTCGACGTTATCCGACGTTTCTCTAATTTTTGAAAACGCAACCAAACACCCAACAAAACGCTATAGTGTGACAGAGGCTTAAAGAAGGTTATTTTTGGACTGCTGCTGAAGAATTATCGTTGTTAATTCAGGTTGTTTTAATCAGCCAAGGTTGCTGCCAGTTCTTATGCATACCAATTCGATCCTAAACAGCTGCACCTGTTTATACGTCATTCCATCCAAGAGACATAACCATTTCCCTCAGGGTGATTTTTGTGTATATCAAAGTACGTTACCTTTAGTGAGATTGATACTGGCACTGTATTGTGGTGGTATCTGGTTGCTGTACCCGGTGTTAAACTTTAACAGCTCTCGGTAGAGAGATAATGTCGTCTTTTCAATTCCCTAGGGGTGTCAGTTGGGATTCTTCAGCAAACAGGTCCATTCCACAAGGCCAAAATGTATTCGCTTTATAAACTGGCCTTACTCCCATTCGTTAACATTTGTGTTACAAACATCTTGTATAAATTTGTACATTTAATCCGTGGGAATAGAACCAGCAACCCCAGAGGTGAGTGACCAGAAGCATACACTTCTTGTGTAACAGACAATTTCATTGTGAATGGTATCATACCACGTGGGTTTACGTCATCAGACGTTTAATCCAGAACAGAAAAATTGAATGTTAACTGGCATGCTTAAACATATCAAGCAGTATCCCTAGTAGTCCACCACGTTGTATGTATTTAATCTGTATAATAGTTGTGGTCATTCCCATGCTAAGTGAATTATAACCTGACAGTAAAAATGAGACCAGTCATCAAACACTGGATAATTATTTGCGCCAGTTTTTAAAACACACAAAGCCTCGATTACTTCAAATACATTTTATTCATATTAATAATGTATCCTCCTTGAAGATGATTCAGATTGTGATTATGAATTTAATGAAGAGATGATCGGTCTGAGACAAAATAAAAAACCATTGGCACAAACGTGACGCTCTTATTCAATAAAGTTTTTATTGCTAAATCCGATTAACTGCTGCATAATATTCATTTAACCCGTGTCAGCGTCAGATTTTTAAAAGTAATTCTAGCCACGCCATATGTGTCTAATTTGTATAACCAAAATAACGTTGTTAAACAGATCAAACATGAGGCCAGTAATGTGGACAAATCAATAACATAATTATATGACAATATACTGTGAATTAAGAACGAGGGTCAAAATATTTCCCTAATAGCATTATTATTTCAGACAAGCTTGACTAATCAAACAACACTTATGATGCGGTCTTGTTGACTGTAATTATGGTTTAACGAAAAATGGTAAGATTATCTTGCGCTAGTTTGTTCGCATCTTTGCTTGTTTGTGTAACCATAATGCTATGAGTCGAGAAAAACAGCATTGCAGTTGTGTAATAAGGTAATGAATATTTTCTTTAACAAAACACGAGGTCAGACGCCAAATAAAACACAGATTGAGTAGTGAATTTAGTTTGTGATATAGTAGTCATATTTGTAGCAAAGCAGTTTATAACACGAAAATCATAGGTTAACAGCAGTTTGTCCCACACGTTAATTCCAACCACACAGTGTGGAAACAAAATTATATTGTGTAAACTGTATTTCGCCATTGTAAACTAACGAGCAATTCACGGTCAGAGAAATATGACTTGCTACTAATGAATTGGCCTTGATGAAATATTTCTGTTTAATTATTAGTAATTTGAGTCCAAAGTGGTTATTCAACACCTGTGTTTTGTTTGTTTGTTTCATTGGTGTTTAACGTCGTACTCAAGGGCATTTTGCTTATATGATGAGGGACAAAAATACAGAACATGACAAACAGATCTGCTTCCCGTTACACTTTAGCTCTGTGAACACCAGGGCAACAGAAAGCAACCTCTTTTCTCGCCTCTTACGATCGACCGAGTGAGCCGTGGGAGTATTCTGCAGGGCCATGGCCCACCCGCTCCCTCACATGTCACATGTCACTCTCGCTAAAGGATGGGTTATTTTTCTGCATAAATTCTTTGTTTTTCTGTCGTTGTATTATACGGTGAATCCGAATTGATGAACAATTCCTTCCGAGATAATTGAATTTCGAAATCGCCCAGAAGGGTCCTTATCCGCTGTCACAGTATTGTATCTAAATACGGTTTTCAGGTTTGGTTTATTGCGGACTTCGGAATGGACATGATTTTTACCTTTAGTCGAGTGCAAGAGACGTTAGGGAGATAAATGTGAAATCAATGGGTCCAGCGATCTAGGTGAAGTTGTAAACGTACGCATGGCTGGTGTGGACTGATATGCTGCTTGTAGGTGTTAGAAATACAAACTGTGCGATATTTTGTTCTTTGTTCAATATTCCCCTGCATTTTATTCGTTTCCCGTGTTGTCATTTATTCTACCAGAATATTAATATACGACGACAGAATGTCCACTTCACCTTTCTTTATGTTACTGTGGAAATTGGGAGGAAACCTGGTACCCCCCCTCCCCGGGGTTGCCGGAGCCACATCGCGTGCAATATTTTCGCTAAACGAAAGGCAGATATTTGGACTACAAGCTGGAAGTTTGGGGTATTAGTATGCGCTATTAACGAAACGTGATAGCCAAACCACAGATTGACATTTTTAGTAAAAACGTAAAAACTTGTAAAACAACGCTGTAAGGTTTAGGAATCCAGAAAAACATCAAACCGACAAGACACTGGCTTTGAATCATTCTATATATAACTCTATAATGTTCGTTCTTGTGTTGTTTTATATACGTGTAACTGTTTTGTCCAATGAAAATATGACCAAGGTAACTTGAGACAGCCATGCGATGTAGGTAAAGGCAATGAATCACTCATTGTATTGATGTAAAGGCAAGTCTACAACAAATAAGTGCATCACATGGATGAGAGATGACGGAAAAATGGAAGGAGGACATGCATAATTATTGATTCTTGTATACCATTATTCATCTAGGGTTGGTAGCAAGAGCAGAAGCAAGGTTATCACATTATGGTACATCTTACACAATGTATATAAATATAATTTTTTTTTACAACTTTAACGGTTTTTGTTTCTTGTACAGAATGTCTGAATACTTCGGACATCAATACAGTCTTTAACGAGAAAGCTCCTGTGAAACGCACTATTTGTCAAAATCGAAAGTCTCTAAAATACACATGCTTTTTATTACTGAAGTTAACAACTCCAATAAAAATGTAGTATATTACAGTCTCTATTGCAAATATACTATAAAGTTATCGCAACAAATTCATTAAGGTGAACATCAATCATCGAAAATAAGAATACGGAATAGAGAAAAATTACATTTCTCTATTACCAAGAATAATATCCATTTCTGTCGCTGTCGCGAAAATCTGTGAAGTGTTTCTTTTTCTTTTTTCATTTGCGGATAACATCAGTTGAGTGGTAGTCCATTTCATCCCATTTCATCATAGCCAAACAATGTTACCGCTCCTCAACCAGTTCATTAGACACCTCGGGGAAATCCTTGAGAGGAACTATGCAGTCAGACCAAGCCGATGCCAATACGTGGTGTAATAAATCACAGTGAGCTTGAGTTTGGCAGCTGGGCGACTCCGCTGAATAAAGACTGTCTCTTATGTTGAATGACATAGGCCTACATTTATCCGTCGATGCGTCTCCAAGCTGACATTTCTTGATGACACAGGAGTACAGTTTAAACCATATACCTTGTGTATGGCCTAAAGCCACTCGGTACAGTGCCATGGCACAATTCCCCTTTAGCTGCATCCACTAAAACCTGTCCTTGTTTACGTCGCTAAAATCAGTCATATTTTTAGTAATAAAAATCAACAGCTTGATACAAACATCACCAGTCACA
>JARFOD010139325.1:0-13215 GCA_031763545.1 Mopalia muscosa
AATGGCTTTTCTTGATGTTCTTTCAAAGCCATATTCTTTGACAACTTGATGTTGTTGTTGTCAAAGGTTTGCTGATGGATCTAGCCCACAAAAAAAAATGAAAAACAAAAATGAAAAAAAAAAAAACAATGGCTTTTCTTGATGTTCTTTCAAAGCCATATTCTTTGACAACTTGATGTTGTTGTTGTCAAAGGTTTGCTGATGTATCTAGCCATCAAAGAAATCATCCGGCTCTGGCTGATGTACTTCTTCAGGCCGGTCTGTGTAGGGGAATCCCCAAATATCAACATCTGAAAAATCAATATATTGATTGATTGATTGATTGATTGGTGTTTTCATCGTGCTCAAAGGTATTTCACTTATATGACAACAATGTATTTGAACAATAATTGAAATTAGCACAACCAAGACAGTACTGCTACTCTTTAAACAGACTGCCGTTAGCCAGTGGGCAAAATCAATATAATTCAACACTTACTTTACCCAGTTTTGCTTAAAGAATCTTACAAAACAGATTTAATTGTGGGTTAAAAAATGTCCCTATATTGTGGTTACATCTTATCCAATATTAAAACACACCTTGTCAAGAATGGGGTTTAACACTATCCTAGAGTGTGTTTCACTCATATGACAGCGTGCCAGCACAAAGGGTAGTAGAGGAAACTAGAAATGGGAGATGGACCATCAACCTGGTGTTATGTAATCGTAGCCATTACTTATTTATTTCTTTGATTGGGTTGATTGTTTAATATTATACTAAGGGGTATTTAATTTATATGACAATGGATTGTCCTTTTCACACTGTTCCTGTACAGTGGAAAACCAAGAGGAAACCTGGTAAAAACCCCAATTGGGATTGCCAGATTCACATCATGTGACTCATTTAGATACATGTACCCAATGAAACACTCAAACCTGTGAGCAATGCATAGCAGTAAGATAAATAGGACAACATGCAAACCGATTAACCTCAACTGCCCGCCAACCGTGTTCAGATTGAGTGACTGATTGATTGATTGGTGTTTTACGGCATGCTCAAGGGTATTTCACTTATATGACAGCGGTGTATTCCAACAATAATTGAGACTACCACAACCAAGATGTGAAGCGTTTACATAATGTTAGAAAGTTTATCTTCCCCCAGTGCCAAAACAGTATTGCTCCTCTTTGAATATTATAACTGCCTAACCTAGAAGAAATTTAGTACAAGAGTAGTGTAACTCCGAAGAACGATAAACTCATTTTGAACTCAATATTTCAGCGCTTTATTTTACCGTCATCAGGAGAAGAAATTTATATGTGAAAAATGAGGAGTACTTTCTTACAATTTTGTGTATTTTTGTGTTACAGGATAGTACAGGATAGCACTTTTTGTGTGTATTTTGTGTGTATTTTGGTGTAATCAACATCAATTTTATGCACAACATACTCCATAATACACTGGGTAGGCAGGTCTGCCTTTGCCAGATTGTGGCAACCCTGTTCAGAAAACAAATCTCCCATAAACAATTTTTTTTACAAAATAATAGAAAAGCAAAAATAATTTTAAAAACCCACTGACCATCCTGTCCTCCATATGTAGGATCAGCTTCAATTTCGCCAATATCAAACTCTTCCTCTTTTTCCTCCTTCAGTGCCTGAGCCTGCATTAATTAGAGTAAATTCAAAAGTTATTTTCATACCATTGTCATCAAGTGACTAAATCCATAAATTAGTCAAACATTTTTTGATGTGTTTGTTTGTTTCATTGTGGTAGACTCTAAGGTATTTCACTTATATGACAATGGAGTGTCCACTTCCACTGTTCCTTGCCTAATTAAAATGGAATCCAGAAAGGAAACCTTGTAAAAACCACCCCTGGGATTGCCTGAGCCACATCGTATGGCTCACTCATATACCTGATGGTTAACAGACAGACTTGATCCTGTGAATGATACTTCAAAGCACAATGTGAAACTGAGAAACCTGTTGAAGTTTTAATGCTTCTGACCGACATAGCTTCGTCACTAAGGGGAAGTCACTGTTGCTTGGTAAAGCGACAACATTTTTTTTTTTGCAAATGGAAGTCAGTTTGCAATGTGGAGCCTACTTACCATTATGTGTTTTTTTATGCTTCAGCATAGAATTGAACTTTAATTTCCCCGTGTATTTGAATGTCATATTGATGTAGTCAACATAAATGTTGCTTTCAAAATACCCCAAAATACTGGTGTGTAACTCATGACTTGAACATTTTATAGTAGATTTTCAAGTTTGAGACCTACCTTTCTGCGTACATCCTTGGCCTTGAGTGCTCTCCATTTCTGTCTCATGATGACCTCCCTTTGTTTGGCCTGCCTGTTGATTATGGCAAGCATCTGGCCATCTGCCTGTTGGGTAATGAATTTAAAAACAATTAAATTTTAAAACCTAAACATTCTTTTGATTTTCTGCATATAAGACATGATTCTCACCGCCATGCCTTCTTTGCAAGGAAAATTTGATATTTTCAGTATGGAAATGCAAGATGATGAAAGAAGCTTTTCATAAACAGTTTGATGAGATGAACAATGAAAATATAAAAACGCGCACTTTACAAAGGCAAGCAAAATCAAATGTGAAAAATTTCTCACCAGATTCTACATGTAGGCCTACATACGTTGAACATGGTTTGAAAAAAATCTTAAACATCATGAACTTTTTAATTTTATTTTTTTTTAAATTTCTCACTAGACCTAGGATTTCAGGCGATCATGGGTCGCATGATTTTCCAGGGGTGGCCACAAGAACTCAATTCAAGGACCCTAAATTGTAAGAGAATCTAAAGCCCAGTATGATAAAATGTTATTGCTATTTTACCAATTGTGTGTGGAGATCTTCTTCTGATGATCTCTCCTGGCTAGTAACTGGGTGTGGGAAAGGAGCTGGGCACAGTGGGCGCTCCTTGAAAAGGATAAAAAAAACTAATACAATTTCAGACTTTAATGACCTAACTCAACTGAAAGTATTGAACAGAAAAAATTAAAAACCTTAATCCCCACACTTATACATTTTGAAAAAATTTAGTGGTAAGGAGTAAAAATAAGCAAATGTTAACTAACTTTTTAATAAAACGTAGTAGTTAAGTTAAGTTTTATTAAGTTTAAGTAGCAGTATATTTCAATAAAGAAAATGAGGGAAAATAAAACTCTCTGATAAAAAAGTTAAGAAAGAACAAAACCTGATTAATTTATAACACACTTGCAATAGTTTCAAAGGTGAAAATCATTTCTAATCTTCAAATCATAACAGTTAGCATGGTTTAATACTTTGGCAACTGATGACTTCTGTCCTTTCTTTGAATGTGTGGGAGACAAAAAAAGACTGAATTATCTCAGTCTTTTGAGCTATTTTAAAGGCTAGGAAAGGGTGCCTCCAGGGGAGTCTGAGGATTATTTTTTCCAGATAGAAAGCATCAAGATTTCTCAGAAAACACATATTTGTCTGTTTAAATGCTGCAATTGTGTCACAATTAGCAAAATGTAAGCGATGGTTATAAACATTTTGAGGTGATTTTAGGTAACATATCCCGGACAGGTTTTTTCCATCAGCTCTCTAACATAAATTTAATTTGTAGGCCTAATGTGTTTGCTATACCTTACTCACGTCAATATGCTTTTCCTCTGCATTTGGAGTGGTGACAACTGCTGTTGTGTCATCAGACTGTGGCACTGTCAAATCCATCTTTGCCTCTGTGTTCTGAAATTTTTTTTTATTTTTTTTTTTTATAATTTCAACAGATTTTGTAGAAATAAATTACAAGGCCCAAAATGAATCTCAGGGTGCAAAATTAATCACAAATCAGTGAGTCAATTTCAAACAGAAAATTTTAAATTTGAAGGTCTATAGTACCAGTACATTAATGGCTCAACCAAGCCACTTCAGACATTTAAGATACCAATCCACAGTCATGGTGATTCATTGATTCAATGATGTTTTATGCCCTGCCTAAGGGTATTTTTCTCATATGATGGCATTGAAGTCCAACAAAACTTGACAATAGCATAATCAAGATGTATAGTATGTTCATAATGTTACAGAGGTAATTTTTCTTCAGTGCTAAGCAAGGACTACATTGCTACTCTTCAAACAAACTGCCCTTCGCCAGAGGGCCACTGTCATAGTCATTTAACAGATAAAATGTGGCTATAAAGGTTTAAAATTACACATAAAAATGACAGAAATTTGGTTGAAATTGTAAAGCTTTTCCTGTAATATATAGTCATTGGATTAGACGAAGACATACCGGATTAGGGTAACAAAGGAGGAACATCAGTGAATTCTGATGAATTCTTCATGCAAATTCTGAATTTTAGTACGGTATAAAAAAAAAGAAGAATGTAAAATTTTAACAGGTAAAATTCCTCATAATATGAATCGAGGCACCAAGCTAAAACACTGGAAATACAGGGCTGTATCCAGAGCCATTTAAGTTACGGAAAATGTATGTGCGCCCAAACTATTTCAAGCCCAAGGTAATGTCAATATATTACTATTTTCTGTTAAAATTCCTAAATTCCTGTTAAAACTTAAAAACAAGCTACAAGCGGATTCAGAAGAACCCTGATTATTTTCTTAAGAAGTTGGGATAGGAACCAGGGAAATTTTTCTAGTAATTGCCCTGATATATATATGGTTCTTTAATGATAAATCAATGGTCTTTGTCTTACTTTGAGGACTTGTTCCTCAGCCCTCTGGTCAGTCTGTTGCTGTACCTCAGCAGCCTGTTTTAGTCTGGCCATCCTGTACTGCAAGGCTGTGTTCAACTGGGCCTCAATCTGAAAAAAACATGATTCATGGCTTGATTGATCCATTGACTGACTGCTTCTATTTTATGGGGGTAATACTCAATTTATTCTTGAAAACTGAATTCTGTTGCCGATTTGTAGAGCAAAATAGTGAATTTGAATTCTTATCAGCAAAATGAGAGAAACATGTTTTTAAAAAATGTTGTTGTAAAAACCAACACCATTTTTAAAAAGCCCTGTGTGCAGTTTGTCAGTAAAATCTGCCACTTCTTATGATTTGGTTTGTCATAAAAGAAAGCTTTGTACAGTTCTGGTATTGCTCTGTGATACTCTGTCAGTGAGTCATTTTTGCAACAATTCATTTGGTAAAATGACTGGTAATTTAAGTTGTATATATACATATTTTTCATGAGTATGGCTATCACAGTCCCCTATCTTACCAGCCTATCGCCTGACAAGCACACCCTATTTATCCAACCTATTAACTGAGCCCAGCTCCTTATTTTACCAGCCTTTCACCAGTACCACAACCCTTATTTATCCAGCTTATCACCTGACAACCACCCCCTATTTCACCACCCTATCACCTGACCCCACCGCCTATTTCACCACCCTATCACCTGACCCCCACCCCCTATTTACCACCCTATCACCTGACCCCCACCCCCTATTTACCACCCTATCACCTGACACCCACCCCCTATTTACCATCCTAACACCTGACCGTCAACCCCTATTTCACCACCTTATCACCTGACCCCATCCCCTATTTCAACACCCTATTACCTGACTGCCTCTTATCTCTCCATCATATCACCTGACCACCACCCTCTTTTACTTTAGCCTCAGCTACATACATACATTTTTGTAAGTCTTTTTTTATATGTCTCACCCTTTGGTTTGTCAACAGTTTCTTTTTCTCTGCCTCTCTGGCAACCTCCTCTGTTCTTTTGGACATTTTCTCCAGCAGATGCAACCTCTTCTGCAATTAAGAGATTCGATAACTAATCATCTTTTTTTTCTGTAAATCTGAAATGTTTGTTATTCAAAGGCTGGGACTCTTTTTTACTCCACAAAAATTGCAATTTACTTCCAAGGTTTCCTCCCACAATAATGCTGGTCAATGATCTGTTATTAGGATTTAATCCTGTTGTTCTTACATCGGATAAATAAATTTTAAAAAATAAAAAATAAATTAATAAACATGTATACAAGGTCATCCATATTATCCAAACTATGAACATAAAAAATAAATAAATAAATAAATCATTTTAAAAAAATTGTTTGTTGACAAAAACTTGAACTGTTTATGTTTCTGGCCTTTACCTGTTCTGTTGTGTTGACAGTTTTCTGACCAGTAGGTGTTTTCTTGTCATCGAAGCTGATAAAAGCTGTTAAGCGATTATCATTCAAAGGCTCTGTCTTCTGTTAAATACAACAACAACAAAAACCTTGATGGAATGTCATCGTCATAGATTGATTGTTAGCCAGGGATATGGATTAAGGACTAGGGAGTTTTTGGCTTTTGCAGGTATTTTCAAAAAATGATTTTAATAACCTCATATATATTAAAACAGCGGATGACTTCAAGATTGTAAATATAATGTCAAATTATGATTAATTTTATTTTAAAATAGTATTAATAAGGAAAAAAGTCAAAAATTGTTAAAAATGGAACCTTGTTCGTAACATTTTGTGTTTCTATGTTTCTTTGTTTGTGTGAGGTTTAACGTCATAGTCAAGGGTATTTCACTTATAGGATTCACACTATTCTTTACTTAATTTTTAAGTGGAAAACTTAGACGAAATGGCATGAATCAGGCCTGTGCTGTACTTTTTTACGGCATCACCTTAAAATCGGTCCTCTAAAATTTTGTGAGGTAACCTAACATTTGCATTTTCCCCTGTTTTGCTGATTTTTTAAAAACATAAATGCGCCTTTGCAAAAAATAAAACAAATTACTTTAAATTACAATCGTTCTTGAACAGCAGATAACAACATTTGTCAAAAACAGTGGCCAAGTGCAAATTTAGAAGAAAACTGCTATAAAATCCTTCTACAATAAGTTTGCATAACCATAGGGGGACCCAGTTCTGACTGAATCCTATAATATGTTTACCTGTTGACGGACTTTCTCAGCTCTCTCTTCTCTTTGCTTTTGTCTCTCAACAATCTCTTTCTGTCTTGACTGTCTCAGCATCTCTGCTGTTTTCTGCTGAGCCAAAATCTAAAATAGGAAACAGAAGAAATACATTTAACTTTAAAAGGTTGGAGGGATGTCTCTGGTAAAACTCCAATTACATGTATGTATTATATCTGTGCAAGTGGCATGAATGTAAAATGTAGATCATAAATAATTTATTGAAATATGAATTTGGTTTTCATATGAACAAATATAAGAACTCTAAATATTGGACAAATGCTGCTTGAACAGTCAAAAAGGAATATGTAGATAAGAAATAAAATATTAAATCTGTATTTTGACTGAGAAATTCTAAGTATGTTTTAACTGGGATGAGTATAGAAGGATCAGAAACATAGCCTCCTTTCAAATCAGAAACACAGATAAGAAACACAAGCTAGCTTGGAGATAAGAACACAAGCTAGTTTGGAGATAAGAAACACAAGCTTAGAGATAAGAAACACCAGCTTGGAGATAAGAAACACAAGCTTAGAGATAAGAAACACAAGCTTGGAGAGAAGAAACACAAGCTTAGAGATAAGAACCACAAGCGTGGAGATAAGAACCACAAGCTTGGAGAAAAGAAACACAAGCTTGGAGAAAAGAAACACAAGCTTGGAGAAAAGAAACACAAGCTTAGAGATAAGAAACACAAGCTTGGAGATAAGAAACACAAGCTTGGAGATAAGAAACACCAGCTTGGAGATAAGAACCACAAGCTTAGAGATAAGAAACACAAGCTTGGAGATAAGAAACACAAGCTTAGAGATAAGAAACACAAGCTTGGAGATAAGAAACACAGGCTTGAAGATAAGAAACACAAGCTTGATATAAGAAACACAGGCTTGGAAATAAGAAACACAAGCTTGGAGATAAGAAACACAGGCTTGAAAAGAAACACAAGCTTGATATAAGAAACACAGGCTTGAAGATAAGAAACACAGGCTTGAATATAAGAAACACAAGGTTGGAGATAAGAAACAGATGGTTGAAAATGCAATTTGGCTGTGCAATTATGTTTTTTTTTTTAAATAAATTGACTTTTAAATGTAGATAAGAAATAAAATATTGAATAAGCAGCATATGGTCAATTCAAAGCTAGATAGTGTTGTTATCTGAAAATTCAATTATTTATAAGAACTTAAAGTATATTAGATGTAGTTCCAGTAACCTGTTGATAAAACATGAAGAATCAAGTTTAACACATGTAAACTTGTACATGTAAACGTAATGTGATAATCAAAATGTCAAATTAATGACGGATTGGTGTTTGATGCCATGCTCAAGGCTATTTCATTTATATCATGGCAATGCAGTCAAACAGTATCTGGCAATACCAACATATCAAAATGTACATTGCTTGGTATTTAGGGAATTAATAATCTTAATTGTCAATTACTTACCACCATTGGACATAATGGCTTAAGACCAAATTTGTGAAATTTTAAATTAATTAATTAATAAATCTCATAAAGTATATATTGAAAAGTATAATAGATATTAAATTAATTATTTAACTGCTACATGGTTTGATTATTTTCCTTTACATACAACATTATAGCACATATTTAAAAGTAAAATATAAAATACATTTTTGAACTTTTTATACAACACTCATGTTGTATGTTTATTTCCTTTAATACAGAATTGAATAAATGAGAAAGTAGAATGTACTTGGGGCTAAGACATATTTACTTATATATTTATTTATTAATACTTCTTGCATAAGAAATGAATAAATTATTTAACTGCATTACAGTTCCTTTATTTTCTTTATAGAATTAAATAAATGAGAGTATAGAATGTACCTGTTGTGTTGAATGAGCTCTCTCCGTCTCTTTGGTTTTTAACACATCCTCTCTTCGCTTAACAACTTTGTGGGCAAATTGTCGTTTCTTGTGAAGAGCCTAGCATTGAGAGGAAAAAAACATAATTAAAGAATACTCAGTCAAACTGGACCAAGGGTGTGTCACTTCTTGGCGCTTGATTGATTGATTGAATGGTTGATTGGATTGTTGGATGGCTGGTTGTTTGAATGGTTGGTTTGTCACTTACTTTATTTATTGGTTGACTGACCGACTGACTGATTGATTGGCTTCTTGACAGATTGATTGGTTGGTTGGTTGATTGATTGATTGTGATTGATTGATTGATTGATTGATTGATTAATTTCATATTATATAAAAGGGTATTTAATATGATGACATGCCAGCCCAATGGGTGAAGGAAACTACCTTCATCACCACTGGCAACAAACAAAGACAGGACGGGACAAATACAGGACTACAGCAACAAGACGCAATACAGACACCACAAACAGATCGGCTTCATGGGCAATATGAAGCGCCCTCCAACCGCCTGCCATTTAAAAAGAAGCAACTATTCTTCACACCTATTAGCTGTGCCAATACAATTAGGAATTGAAATCAATAAATTAATATTTTCATAAAAATATATGCCAAAATCAAGCCAAACTAGGGAAACAAAATCAATCTTGGCCGCTCAAAACAATATTTTGAATTCTAAATTCTAGGAATCGTTTCATGATAAACAACAAAAATGGAAGAACAAAATTATATTTAGGCAAATTCTGTTTTCTTGTAAATTGTTATATTCTTTTATTTATTTTAATTACCTCTTCTCTTTTGGCATCGGCCAACTGCTGCTTCCTCATTAAAATTTCAGCTGACATCTGGGGGTGACTTAGCGGCTACATGTTAAACAAAAAACATAACTTCTATAATTTGGGACACCCTAATTTTGGGACAGGCCACAGAAATAACATGTAAGGCCCCCTGTGGTAAAGCCTATTTCTCTGTCCCAACTGCTAGAAGTTATACTCCTACCTTAAGTCATTAGCTTTCAATTTCTCTTTTTGATTGAAGTTTCAAACAACTTCAATCACAGTACAGTCTAAACTGTTATTAAAAATACATAAAATTATAATTAAATAATAATTGTTGCAGGGTTTGAAATAATGAAATAAGACAAAATATTTCAAACATTATTGTGAAAAGTGTGGATTTGATACATTTTTCATTCAGTTTTACATTTAAAGGTCCACCAATTTTGATCTTTTATTGTCAAATTTTGATCAACAAGTACAGATGGAAATGTTGAAAAAAATTATCTGATATTTTACAACTTTGTCCTGCTGGTCATGTAACGTTTTATGAACTTTTACTGGACAATCTAAATTTTTATTTCACAAGTTTTACAAATGTATGAAAATTCTGACCACTACTTCTAGTTAGTCAGCTTCCTCTCAAAAAGTGCATGTAGAAAGAAGCATGTGACCCACTTCAGAAAAATAAGGAATAAGTTGCTTGTCATTGTTTTGAGGATTGAACTGTCAAAGTTAAAAATGGAATACCAGGTCAATATTGAGATTTTAGTGATTAAATACAGCTAGAAAAACCCTGGGAACTGCAAGAAGATGTATGTTGAATTTAGCAAAGAAGAACTGTGATTTAAGCAACTCATAGTTTTCAAAATCACCATTTAATTTAAACCCTTGATTTTGATATATCACTAAAAATAAATAAAATGAGCTTATTTTTGGTTAAAATCTCAATGTTAAGTTATTGACCTTGTATGCCATTTTGACAGCTCAATACTCAAAACAGGGTTAGATCTAGGCTGTTTTAGAGTCCCTAAAATGGACTCTTTATAAAATCAAATCAGCCAGTTTTTGCAACTATCTTATTATTTTTGTCTTTTATTAACGAATTATCAGTTTGTATTAATATATAAAATTAGCTCTAGTGTGTCAGTAAAACCTCTGTCACTTCGGTTGAATTGTTTTGTAACAAAAGTAAACTTAGAAAATTTCCAGGGATACCAATGAGGATACATGATCTGCAGGACAGACATGTTTGTCAATGTCAGATACCATTTGATTAAAACCTTTGGTGTCTATACCTCCATGACAAATTCACTTTTCAAATAGGTGGGAACCCTAGCACAATTTCTGGAATTAACCCCGCAAAACAATGACTGGCGAGTTGACTTAATCCATATTTTGCTTGAGCAAGTCATATAAATGTTTGACAGTTCTGGTTTACCTGTAATTTGTTTGGAGGCAGTGCCTGAACAGGGCTGTCAATTCGGGTATCTTCAAGAGGAACTGTGAAGGCTACAGATTTACGACCTGGCGATAAATGACACATATTATTATTATAGCATTTACTCAGATAAACTCTTTGAATAACTTGTTGATGTGAGCGTGGTTGGTTTATGCCAGGTGCCCAATCATTGTCTCAGAGCTAATACCAGACCTTAATTATGGTCTGATGAATTCAAGATAAGAACCTGGAAAAATGTACTCGATTTATTAAATGTTGTTTTTCTTTCTTTTAAACTAGGACAAATCATTCATTGAATTTTCTCATGGGATGTGGTTTGCCCGAAAACATTGGATATATTTCAAAACTTTCAAATTTAAAGTTAACTGTTTAATGAAAATTTAAATATAAAAGGAAATAAAAACAGTTTACATAGGAGCCACACTTCTCTCTCCAGAAAAAAAATAATTAATAAACCAAACACTAATTTAAAGTTTACAGTTTAATGAAAATGAAAATATGAAAGAAATTTAAAACAGTTAAGGCTTAAAAACAATGTTACATTTCCTCTAACAGCCTGAAATCAATTAGGCTAGGCAGGCAGGATTTGTAAAAAAAATATGTACATTTTTTTTGGTAGACGTTGTACAAAACAGTAGCATAAACCAATTAAAATTGTAGACTCTGAGCTAGAGTCTGTAGTTGGTCAGGCTCGAGGAAACAAAACATTTATGTTGAAGGCCTAACATTTGAGGCACTCGCTCCACCAGAGTCTGTAGTTGGTCAGGCTTGAGGAAACAAGACATTTATTCTTGTAATAAAAATAATACAAAAATTCTATTGAATTAAACCAAATCCTAATTTATTTCGAATGAAACATAAAAACAACTTGACCAAGTGGACAACATTCACTTCCGTGGTTCAGACTTGAAACTTGATTGCACTATTATTAATTTACTGAACATAGCAGGTTAAATGAAATGTTTTGATTCTGCTTAACAGCTAAATCAGTTCTAAGGCTTTTCCCAAAACATTAGAAATATGCTTTTCAAAACTTTATAATGTTAACTTTAAAGACAATTTGAATAAAAGGGTATAGATCCCCCCATCCCCACCCCCATATAATATTTATATTTTCCATTTTATCTGATAAAAGTTTGAAACAATGAGGTATAGTTCAACAGCCTGTGGAATACAGACCAAAAAAAAGACAAAACAGGGATTTTGTTGTTCATGTTGTTGAATTTTTTTAAAGTTTCATCAAATAAGACCAAGTACATAACATTAATACTGTAACAGTAATACTTAGTAAACTTACCATCTTCAAAGCTTGGTGTTGGAGACGGTGTACTGTTTGGTGCTGGAGCAACTTCAATCCTCTTTACATGGGTTCGCTTTGCCCATGGGATGATTGGACTGCGAATCCGGGCAGATGTTTTCTGTTTGCGTTTGCCCAGATTGAAATGACGTGAGTCATCCTCTGGAGCAGGGGCAACTTTATTCTTTGAAAGTAGGCACCCCATCTTTTCTTTAATTCAACAATGTGAACATTGTCATTTCTCAGATATAAAAAGCTTACCCCATCCCCCTCAGCAAGACAACCTCCCAAGGAGGATGTACAATCTGAAACAGCATTGAAATGTAAAGAAAATAAGGATTGGGCAGTTCTACATGTTATCAATTGGACATTGTCATGTACATATTAAGGCATAAAAAAAAGGCTGTATCTGCTAATAGCCTGTAAGAAATTGGGCCAGACTTGGCAGGATTTTTTATTATTTTTTTTTTCATCTAACAATAATTTAATTTTGTTACATTTTTTGTAGACAACGTACAAAACAGTATATATTAAATAAAACTGATACTGATGCTTGCATGATCAACAAACAATACAAAAACGATTTTGTTATCAAAATATGGTTGGTTGAGTTAGAGGAAACACAGCTTTTTTTTTTTTTTTTTTTTGGGCCTAATTTCAAGAAAGAGTAAAAGACATCAAGAGGATATTAAAGCAATATTGGCTTATGAAAATGTGCAAGCAAGCTATTTAAATATAAGTACAAGCTTATGTAGCCAGGGGCCAGTTGTTCAAAGCACTATTAATTTTAATCCTAGATTAGATGACTCACTCCATGTTGAAGGCCTATCTCTAATCCTAGATTAGTGATTTAATCTGCTATTAGGACTAATCTTGGTTTTGAG
>JARFOD010139336.1:0-13215 GCA_031763545.1 Mopalia muscosa
CTCAACCAAGGTGTTGAGGGTTCTGCATGTAAATGATCTACTTGTCTGATACAGAGCTAAAAATATGAATAATACAGAAAGACAACTTCAGCTAAGACTAAATAAGATTGCGAAATGGGCTACAGAAAATTTTAAATTTTCCAGTGCAAAGACTGTTGGGATGCATTTCTGTAAAAAAAAGTCGAAATTGCATCCCGACCCAGAGGTAAAAATTCACGGAAAACCCATTAAGATAGTAAAGGAGACCAAGTTTCTGGGGCTGATATTTGACAGTAAGCTGCCATTTATCCCCCTCGTTGAAGCTCTTAAAATTAAATGTACAAAGGCTCTCTACATTATTAAGGTTGTGTCGAGCATCGATTGGGGTGCCGACTGATCTGTATTATTGAATTTATATATCTCTGGTTCGCTCCAAACTAGACTATGGCTGTATAGTCTATGGCTCAGCGCGTGACAGCTACATTAAACAGCTGGACCAAGTCCACCATCAGAATCTCCGGCTGAGTCTTGGGGCGTTCCATACATCACCAATTCAGAGTCTATACGACGAAGCAAATGAGCCCTCCTTACACCATCGAAGGATAAATCTTGGTCTCCAATACGCTACAAAATTAAAAGCTTACCCTAATAACCCTGCTTACAACTGTGGTTTTGATCCAGCATTTGCAGATTGGTTTGATCGCAGTCCTTTGAAAATTGCTTCTTTGTGTTGCCAAGGCGGGGAAGACGGAAAAGAAACAGATGCGATGTTTTCTAAAACAATTCCAGCATTTTCTGTTTGGAGTTGTCTTTAATTGTAGAAATAAAAAATAAATTATAAATATGTTCACACCACAGCCTAGCTGAAATACCGCTGATTGTGGCGTAAAACACTAATCAATCAATCAACCAATCGAAAGACTTCTGTGCGCTTCAATATATCTCTGTTAGTTGAAAAAAACATAGTGTCTTCTAAATTTAAATCATACAAGAAACAACAACAATTGCCAAATTTTTACTACTAATAATGTTACAGAATGATAATTGTCTAGTGGTATCGGTTTGTCTTCATTGACAGAGCCAGTTGATTTGGATGACTATATCTAGTTGAGCCAAATAATTAAGAAAATTCAACGGACGTTGACAACCAATTGAATTCATTTATAGCAGGGTCGGATCAATCATTAGTCACATAAGCACGTGGTTAGAGCATCGACAGAAGGGGGCGGTGACAGGGAGCACTTCAAAGATACAAAAACATTATTTTCAATCTTCCTATATGTTTTGTTTCATGCCGAACAACAAAATTTGATTGTATGATTTTTACTTTTACATTTTGAGTTACATAAATACGGGGTCACCAAAGTATTTCTAAGTCCTAAGGGCCGCCGTGGGTCTTCGTCCGTCCCTGATAAATAGGTCAATCAGTGTTGTACTTGCTGGGGGCGGGGTGTTAACATCATTATATTTGGTATTAAACTCAGATATACAGTCACCAGAAGCTAGAGCTTGCCAAGCAATAGCAAACCTGTGGATCTGACTGAGTTCTGCCATTACAACCCCGAAGCATACGAATGCATTGCCAGATTTTAGAAGATTTCTTGGTTCCTGTTTCTGGCATTCATGGCGAATTTACGCACACAAGTTTTATAATTTATTCCTCAACAGCTTTGTATTTTTCATGTCAAAGCAAGAACGCTCTGGTATTGTGTATAAATGTCGATAAAATTCCGATTGGTTTTAAGATATTGCTATATATTGTAGAAATGATCGATTAGTTACTATAGTTGAAGCTGCAAATGGCTATGATATTATATGATATTATTATGATATTACTGGAGATTAGGTTACCTTTTCACAGTGACTTTGAGACTATTTATACCAGTGATGCTCAACGAAATATGTTGATCATTCAAACCATTTCTGATCTTTTCTCGACTTCTGTCTTGAGGGCAAGATATACATGATATGTTATCATTACCAATACTGATCGAATTGTGTGTCGACTTTTTCTAGATAAGACGAAGACACTGTTGATTTGACATGAGAACCAGACGGCTGTTGTTGATTAATTAACCGTTGTAAACGTCCATCCATCAGGTGATTTCTTGAAACGGGATCAAAGCAGTAAAAGAACATGATTCTTAGCAGAAAGGCGCGGAAGGGTCAGACAAACAAGTGCTTTGCTGGATTCCATCTGTTTAAAGGTCCACTTAAACTCACCTTACTGGATCTCATCTTTTAAAGGTCCATGGTACCTTACCTTGTAAATATTAACCAATTCCTAGCATTACATTACATTGCTGAACTACACAATAGTCGGTTAGAGTTGGTTTTTTATGTTTAGACCATTAGCGAAGGTCTATATTGATTGATTTGAATGGTTGGTGTTTAACACCATGCTGAAGGGTATTTCACAAACATGACGGCGGTGTATTCCAACAATTATTGACACTAGCACAACAAAGATGTGAATCGTTTCTGTAATGTTTGAAATTTCATATTTTCCTGTAGTGCTGAGGATCTTTAATCAAGAGATATATATATAGCTGACCCGAGGAAACATTTTAACATTACGTAATCATCAAATACGTATGTTATTTAATTTTTATAGATCCTGCCAATGTCTGTGTATAGATATGATTAATAATGTTGAGAAGTGTGTATTGTGTGTCGATTTACAAGATGTCCTTGGACATGAGGATTGGGTAAAGACAGTGGTAAATTTAGCTTCACTTAACAGTCAAACATTTTAAAGACGAAGCAATAAATGCGATAGATCAGAACATCTTATCTGTCATAGAATCCTTCTCCATGTTCATGTGAGGATGATTTTTTTCTGCAGTGATATTGCAGTTCAAAGCCCAAACACAAGCCGTAATAAAGCAACTCCAGAATCTGTCTTTCTTTTCTGATGAGTGGATGTTAAATGCGATACAACTGACTTTAAAGCAAAAATCATAACTTATCATCCATCACTCACATCCTACACCATTGCTCTGACTTTTCTGGTTCTAATCATTAGAAATCCAGACGGATCACGGTGGCTTAAATGGGTTTCAAATAGTTTGTTTATGTTAACCTCTATCAATTGAATTTCCATACAATATGTGTGCAATGTTTTTTCAACAGTTGAATAAAAAAACTTCATCAAGATCATCTTTTCTTTAAAAATGTATGTTAATAAAATAAAATTTAACAGTAAACTAGGACTCACTGAAAAGTATTGTAATAAATACTTTGAAAAGTATGTGTATTTAAATACATCACCAAATAAATGTATTAGTATTTGCATTTTGTTTATCGAGAGTATTTGTATTTAAATACCTTTGAAAGCACTTGGCCCCATGTCTGCATCTTATTGCAATCGGTATCCAATTACAGTTCACATGGAGATTATACTAAAGTGATTCTTTCTTAGAGAGGAAAGCATGCGTAAACCAGACTGCATAAACAGAGCGTGGTATTTGTAGTTTATCAATAAAAACGGTAGTTTGTTACTTAATAAGGCTTTTTTGTTTGTTTGATTGGTTTTTAACGTCGTACTCAAGAGTATTTCACCTACATGACGACGGACACAAATACAGAAAATCGCAAACAAATCTGCTTCCCGTTACCATTTAGCTCTGCGAACACCAGGGCAACAGAAAGCAACCTCTTTTCTCGCTTCTTACGATCGACCGAGGAAGCCGAGAGAGTATTCTGCAGGGCCATGGCCTACCCGCCCCCTCATGGCATCTGCCTCCACCGTTTATCTATCTTGAACTATATTACTTAAATCAACTCCACATCATCACAATACAGTACACATAATAAGTAATGATTTTACTAGTCACACATGTTAAGGGTCATCAACGAGTTATTGGAATAATTTCGTCTGTATTACACAGATCGCAACATCAAGGCATTTTAACCATCGTATTGAGCCTTGAGTATTATGAAGGTATTTGATGTTTGTCAGATAAAATTACTTCAGCGAATCCTAATCCATAATATTTAATTATTAAAGACATTTGCTTATTTCTGGCACTACAGAAGTTCTTGCTTGCATAATCGTCCAGACATTTTTTACGTTTCAGAAACAAGGAACATTTTTTGTTGGAGGGAACATCCGAAACATTCTAAATGTAGCGCAGGTGGTGGGATATCCTGTTGCCCTGGTGCTCTCCTGTTTGTGCTGTGACAGCATTGCATCTTGTCTGGTGATTGCCATATGTTGTCTTTGTTATGCTAGTTGCCACGGAGGTGGTCTCCTCTACCTATTGGGCAGGCACGCCGTCTGACCGGGGTAAGTGGTTTGAGTTGAGTTTGGTGCTTAAGTGGCGCATTTTCCATCATCATTTAGTCATCTTACAAGACAAATGAACCCGGTATTCAACAACCTATTTCTCACAAATTCGTTGTTTTTTTTACACTAAACGTTTTTTTTTTGTTGTGTGTGCAGTGTATAGTTTTGTTAAAGAGAGTAGACATCTGAATTTAACAGTTCAGGAACAAGACAACGTGTTATGATCGATGTAGTCATTTTCTTCCCTTGTTATTTCCCAAGTGTCTAAACACGTGTTCATGCCCAATGAGGTCAGGAACGCATCGTGCATGTAACAACAGAACCACAGACTTATCTTCTCCATTTGTATTCTATGCGCTTTAAATAAACATATCTTAACTGAAAACTTATAACACAGCTTCTTAATGAAAATATTTCATTTTTTCTCGAACTTATTTTTTTCTGAAAAACAAATTAAAACAGATGCGGCAAGTACGACCATCAACACATGCCGCGCTTTTAAGTGTTTATTTGACTAAATGCAGGTTGATATATTATCGTTTATATCTTTCCATTGTTGTTCTAAGCTGTAAACCTGAATGTAGAGTAGAACTTAAAGGGTGAATTGTTACACTTGTTAATACCATTTAGGGCAAATGTTACAGCTGCATCGTTTGTCGATATAAACAGAAATGTTCGAAAAGCTGTAGTTGTGGACCCACGTTAGTGTTATCGCGCACAGCATTCGCCCATTGACCGATCTTGTTTGAATACGATTCGACCTTTGCTATAGCACACAAGTGTGACTGGTGATACAGTTATGGTTTCCTCGGTATGGTAACCAGAGATATGTAATTGATTGGACAGAATTGATGAGGGTTATAACCTGATGAACTCAACTGGATTTCATGGAATACTGGATTGACAGAATATTAATCATGGTAACATATGCTAGATATTGTGTCAAACTGTTGTCCCATATTGCGAACGTATCCAAGAACTGATATTTTTAGTTAAATGTATCCATGACAGGAACACTTGTTCCTCTGTATTTTCATTTCATTTCATTTATTAACCTGAAAACAAGCCCAATGTAATGATGTTATGGCTTAATAATAATGTACATGATGGTTGGTACAGGTACTGATATTTTGCTAAATACATAAATAAAGAAGGACTGATTTTGTCTTAACAATTATCTTAGGAATATTAATTGTACCTTAAGTTTGCTGGCTGGAAAAGAAACCCCATAGGTTTTGTGTTATCCCATTTGTATGGTTGATAACAATAAACTTCAACTATAAAAGGTGCTTTACATCAACGTTTTTATTGTAAGCAACCTTCGTCGTGTCTTTATAATTAAGATATATTTGTATGTTTATGACTCCTTTCGCCTACATACAAATAACTGACTTACTCAGTTTAAACGTCAGACACGTCGTTCGTAATTACATTCGATTTGTCTTTTGTTTGGAATTCTGCATGAGCATACGTTGCCTTGTTTATCTAAATTACGGTTTTTCAAAAAAGTTTGAATTTTGCATAATATGTGGTTTATACATGCTTGTTAAAGAACAATAAAACGGATAATAATATCAACAAGGGAATGGTCTCGGAAAAACACTCAAATGCGTGATTGAGTATGGGCTAGGTAGGAATGACTTTAATTTTCCTCATTATATATCCAATTTGTCAATACTGAAGTAAATAAAACTGATTCCGCAGTAATCTACAACTTCTGGCAAAGCAAAATGTATTGGGCATTTACACAGTATGTCACATTCATTCGATTTTCTGTCTCTTGAGAAAAATGACGTTAATCTTTGTTAACATTATCAGCTGTTGATCGGGAGGCATGTCAATATCTTCATAGACAGATCAAGACTCTTTATTTGCTATGGGAGCTGCATACTCTTTGTACATGAGTTAATTGAACGTAATAAATAGAGTGCATTTTCAACTGCAAAACTGACACTATTTTAGTTTCATTAATTGGTTCATTAAAACCAGACAATAAATTATTTCTCTGTTCCTCTGAAATGTGTTTGATATCAGCGACTTTTACCTCCCCGTATTTTAACATAGTTGAAAACAACCTGTGAATTTTCATTTTAAAAAGGCTGGTCGCTTTGATACTGATTTCTATATGAAGAATCCTTAAATATTAAATTAAAATATTGTAAACAATATTCACATTCGAAATAAATTCATATATATATTATGGTTGTTTCAGTTATAAAGGTTCTCGTTGTGGTCATCTATCTTCCGCAATCATTGATTATGAACAAGCAATGCCATATCTATCAATCATTTTGATCAGAATGTGGAATTGACAGTGATAACATAAATCCGCTAAAAGCTGACATATGGACCGGGCGTAATATCCGGATGCTGTGCAAAAAACAATATATTTCTATTGATGTTAACTATATCATACAAAACTCTGTGTTTTGCTAGTACTCAATATCTCAACATATTATAAAAGAAAAAAAAGAACATCAATTGCATCAGACATTCGATTAATAAATGAACCATAATCATTTGAGTTGTAGTATTCTACAAGGGCACCTGGTAGCCTTATTAACTGGACAATTCCTCCGGGGCAACTTTCTGGGGAATTTCGGTTATAGATTTTTTTAGAATGATAAAGTTAAAACTCAAATTCTACTCCGGAAAGAGGAAGTTAGATACATAAAGAAGGAATGTTTATGTTCATGCTAAAATACGAATAAACTAATGCTTGTTTCTGTTCGGGAATATCACAACATTGTAAGAGAGATGTATAATACCCTCTTCCCATGTTTGGACAGCATACAATGGAAAAACAATGTAATTAAAGAAACCAACCAAACAAACAAAAAAACACCCTAATCAGTACCTATGCGGAGGATGGAGATTCCCATAAGCCGACATGGTGCAAATAAAGATAAAAACAATTACAAATATTGCAATTATGTGGTTTTGTTGCACTGATATGAATTGGAAACATAAATATCTCTCACCCGGGGTTTGGGACTACGAAGTTTAGTGGCCTTTAATTGCTCAAGTAATCATATCAGGTATATATTCGTCTATGCTTGTTAAGTCTCAATTTGTTTATAGCACTATTCACATGTATCTGTCTACAAAAGGGTGGATATTTGCTTCTGTAATTAACTATGTTTGTATTAGCTTGTTTGTTTGATTGGTGTTTAACGTCGTACTCAAGGGTATTTCACTAATATGACGACGGACAGAAATACAGAACATCACAAACAAAACTGCTTCCCGTTACCCTTTAGCTCTGTGAACACCAGGCGAACAGAAAGCAACCTCTTTTCTCGCCTCTTACGATCGACCGAGGAAGCCGAGAGAGTATTCTGCAGGTCCATGGCCCACCCGATCCCCCACGGGGATGTTTTTATTAGTAAACCAGTATTATGAACTTCTAGGTTTGTGTAGACAACGTTTTTTTATTTTATTAAAACAGCATTAATACTAAAGCTGGTATTGGCTGGTATGTTTTGTGTTGTTCACTACGGGGCATTGCCTTGTAGATAGCAAAACTAAATACAAACTATTAAACCACATGAAGTGAGCTGTAGTTTATTTAATATCCTCAAAATTCTGTCAGTTTAGGTTTTTTATAAGCTAAATAGAATAGATCTAATCTGTCTTCAATCACCCACTGGTGGCATCAGAGAAGTCAATTGTTTAAACATAAAACTTACCAAAATTGTTTTAATAGAAATGTCAGACGGAAACGAATTTGGCAGCTGTGTCTGTTAACATCAATATCCGTGTATAATAAGTTTTGAATCTAGATTCATGCACTGATTTTGTCTGAATTTATATTAAGGAAAATGCCAATTCATATACCCTTATCTCACATATAGATGTAATTTATTTTAGTTAGGGAATGTTTTATATTATCTATTATTTGCAACTTAAACATTTTGTGCTTTTTCCTTATAAGTTGAAATGTAGTGTTTAAGTCTATCACAACAGTCGATATTTCATAAAACCCAGCTTACGTTATTAAGTCACTCGTAAGATCCGTTATCTCGCTTTTAACGCCACAACAGGCTAGGTGTGTGAACATATAGCACACATGACAGAAGATGTCTAACTAAATCAAATTTTCTAACAGATATATCTAATTTCTGTACCTGACGATATCTTTTAAATTTACATTGCACCATAATTTGAGATGTCTTTCTATCCCGTTGTTCTGTCTTTTTGTGCGCTCGTTTGTTTTCAAAGACATCCAGGGTGATTTTCTCAACCCTCAAAATAGTGAAATGAAGTAGAAAGATAAATCCTCATCTAACAAAATATACTCCCGAATGAGTTTACTCTATTCTTTGAACATGCGAAACATCGCTTAACCATATAAAGGACATTCACTGGTTATTACCCATTAACATTATGGTTCTTATAAGTTAATCAAGTGGACTTGAACAGCATATATTTTAACTAGACACTAGTTTCGCGAGATACTCAGGATTTCAAACTAGTCTCTGACCTAGCGTTTCAAACTAGTCTCTGGCAGCAGATATCTAAACTGGGCACAAACGCCGGGCATTTCAAACTAGGCACTGGCTGCAGATAAAATCTACCGGTATAATGCCTGCCCAGCACTATATTCGACATAAACGCCTACCTTGAGTGATCAAGTTGTACTAAACCAAAAGATGTTTCTTTAAAAATGATTATAAATGATTTCAAGAAAAGGAAACGGCTTTAACAGACGGAGTTTCCATTGAAGGGTGCTTACAAAGATCTACAAGGCCTCTTGATTATGGATCGGATTTTTTTTCTATAATGTATTCAAACGATAGTCTTGTGAAATCAGTAAATGGACGTTCATGCTCTAAGAATTAAACAAATCGTTGCTCCACAAACTTTTGATCTTTTAATATAATTGTTATCACTTTGCGTGTAGATACAACCAACAAACTACCTTCACCACACTATAGACAGTAACTCATCTTTGACTACATTGACATATTTGATACCATGACTAATAATACAATGTTTGAGTGTGAGGCCTATTTTATCAAGTAGTCTGGAAATGAGATATGTGAATGTTTTGGTCTATTCTACAGATGCTGAAAAGGCCAACATAATAAACTCGCCAAAAATTGTACATCTCCCAATCGAGGATATCAACAACAACAAAGCTGGATATCCAGGCCTTAAACATATATCAAGATGCATTACTGTTTGTTTCGTGTATAATCTCTCTCACCAGCCGTCTATGTCGTGACACAAATTTGTACACAGTCAAATTGTTTGCTATAAGGCAGTGTTTGTAGTAACGATAACGGTAACGCTCTCTCGTTATGGTTATTCAAAGGATGTAATTGATTGGGTAGACAGGGTACAGTCTTTAACTTGTTGAACTCTGCTGGTTCCATTGAACAGCTTGGCACACGAAGATATGGTAATTTGGTGGCAGGCTATTAATCAGAGAACGACTTGCTGGCCCTAATGTCAAACTGTCTTTGATTATTGAGAACAATCACTCGAACCCTGATTTCAGGATGTTTCGTTTTATTATATGACTTGAGGAGTATATCACTTATTAGCTCATTTTTACCAGTTAATCACGGGATAAACTGTAATATTAGGTCTCTAAAAATCAGAACACTGATAAATTATAAACAAAGATGATTTTAGACTTTATTTAAATATAACGGCAAGTTTTTTTCTAGTTTAAATTGAACAGCCCGACAATTTTTACATTGTATCTGCAGGAATCCGACAATTGTCGGAGGAATATATGCACAATTCCATCGAAAGTCGGAAACATTATGATGCATGTGAAAACTGGTAATATAGATGATATTAACAGTTTTCACAGGCAAAATAATGCTTCCGACTTTCAATGGTATTGTGCATATATTCTGTCAACAATTGTCGGATTCCTGTCAATGCAATTAAAATATTCCAAAAATATATATAAATAAAATATATATAACATGACAAATTCCATGTAAAGACGGAACAAATTCATTATGCCTAATACATCTGTGAACATAGTCTCTAGGCTAGTGCTGTTTGGGAGACATTTAATTTGGGAAAAGCTTTATCCGTCGCAACTAGCGGATAATTTAAGGGCCTGATTCATGTTAATTCCAGGACGAGCATAAATACCTGTGATCGCACTCTCCATACTCTTTAAGCTTTTATGATAAAATAACGATATGCATGAATAGCTCGCCACTCACTTTTATGTCACGTCGATTAGCGTAATAATAACTAAAATTTTCATGACTGGTTATAAATATTTAAGTAGCATAACTCGAGAATGTCACATAGATTTACTCCATAAATATACACGTTTGATGACGTCAGTTATCTGATTTAATGGTTTCGTGATGCCTCAGGCTGTTTTCGTGGTGTGTATTGATGAGTATTTATGAGCAATTCACTATCAAATAAAGGCGATTTCCAAGAAATCCGTTATTTAACATCAAATGTTTGTGTTCAAACAAAAACCTAGACATTTCGATTATAGCTTAATTACCATACACCTACATAGCCTATAAATAAGACCTAGATATTACAGGTATAGGTATTAAATTAAAATGTCCTGAATTTAAGTGCCACTCTGAAAACGACTACAAAAAATACTACCCACACGTTTCAAACCATATCGTTAATTTTAGTCATGTCGCTAGAGGGCGTAGAATTTGCCCGTCCATTTCAGTTTTAACAAGGTATACCTTTATATATGATTGCGCCCTGTATTTTTGTTTGCTGTTATGTATCGAGCCGGGCGACGCAAATGTGAGACTTGAACTCGCTATGTTTTGCTAGAAGAAGCCCTGCATCGATCTAGATAAAGTAGTAGGCGTGTCTGTAGTTTTTTATAGTCGTTTTCAGGGTGGTACTTTAATTCAGGACATTTCAATTTAAGATCTAGATGTGTAATTTCTAGGTCTTATTTATAAGGCTAACACATACATAGCTTAAGAAAAAGGTCAGATTAAACTCCTTGTTGTCTAACCGAGGGTGCGGAAGATTATCAGAAAACTATTTTCTACAAGTTATGAATAGAGGAATTTTAATAATACTATAACATTATGTGTGACGTAGAACCATACTGCTGTTAATTCAACCAATGCTACTAACACTGGAAATAGCATGAAGTTACGTCGTAATAGAGAAAATTACGGATATCTAATGTGACATTCGTGTGTACAGTGCATTGTATTCTACTTGGGAATATGATGCATGTAATAAGGAGGCAGAGGATATGTTTATACAAGTAAATCCCAATCCAGGCTACTGATAGTTGTACTTCATCCACTGCAAGATAGGTTCGTCAGATCAGTTTAATAAGTGATAAACAGTAATCCTATTTGCTTACTTGATAATCACAACACCACAAAACGTGCTACTAGGCGCATTTAGTCAAAAGTGACACCATGAGACATTGCATTTGTGACCCTAAAAAGGAACATACAAATATATGCCAACCACCAATCATGATAAATGTTTTAATTGGTAATGCCAAAACCAGCAACATTACAATATATTAATTTTAAGGTACACTGTCAACATCCTTATACAAAATAGTTTATCTCTAGAAATCCTTAGTGTTGGTTGGAGGGTATAATGTATAGTAGTAATAAAGGCTCTCTGTCAGGCGACATATATTTAACCCATGTCGAATGTAACTCTAAGCAGCACAAAATGTAGCATTAACCTAGTTCATGTTCTTTAAAACACTCATACGCAAAATTAAAGGTTTAAATTCGTTTACAGAGCATAATACCAAACAACGGTGGGTCCTGTATTCACATTAATGTTGGTTAAAGACGTTTATTTAGAAAAAAAGTGGTCGATAAATAATGATTTTTTAATAACGATCATGCACAGCCACTATTTTAGTATTTAATTATTCATTAGCAATTTGGTATGAGCACTGGTAGATCAAGCAACTGACACAAATTTAAAGAGGCGCTTTACATGTGGAAAATGAGCAGGTGTTACCTGAGTTGACGACATGTATGTAGGAACTTCAATTTTGTCGCAGGCATCCGATGTCCCATTGTTTGACAAAATTTAATACGCCAAATCGTAATGCTACTTACATTTCGAACTGTTTGTAAATCTCATTTACAGCTGATATAGTTAAATATACCATTGGTTGAACTAACAGGGCATTTGTGCAACTGGTGTAAATGAAATTACTTTAAACATAACGCCAGGTATGCAATAAGATCATATATATGAAAACTAAGAATTTTGTAGTCGTAAATTAGTTCGCTGCCCATTTTAATCCACACTTTATTCGTTTTGACATTTGACATTTAAGGCAGGTATGGTATACGGAAAGATTTGGTCGCCGGATACACTTGTCCCTAATTGCATTTGATTTTACCCACAGTTTAAAGCCTAGCCATGTCCTCCACACCGTATACATCCTGCCATTCTGATGACAATTAAAATCGTTTTCAAGCCAATCCATATAACGCGAGTAGGAATGTGTTTGAGGAATATATATCGATAGATTGGGAATAAGTTCACGTGAGTGTTTTTACAAGCAGATAAACAGATTACAATTATCCTGTCTTTAACAGTTAAAAAACCGTTACGGATCATTATGATATTAATATATATTTTTTAATCGCGTCCCGTTATTAAAGCATTGTAATCTATATATATGTTGCTATCTCCCACAACCATTGATTAAGAACATGCAATGCCACGTCTTATCAATCATTTCTACCAATGTGTGGAATTGAATGATAACATAAATCTACTAAAAGGTGACACAGCAACCTTGCTAAATATCCGGATGCTGTGCTTTGTTTGATTGTTTGTTGTTTGATTGGTGTTTAACGTCGTACTTAAGGGTATTTCACTTATATGACCACGGACACAAATACAAAACATCAAAAACAAATCTGCTTCTCGTTACCCTTTAGCTCTGGGAACACCAGGGCAACAGAAAGCAACCTCTTTTCTCGCCTCTT